>JASGXE010010966.1:0-13769 GCA_030068105.1 Sinentomon sp. SZTP_YWyxl | reverse complement strand
TTTAAAATTAACCGAACTGTGGGCCAGCCAGCCTTGCCATGTCAGTGATCACTTTCTGGTTGAAAATTGCAAGCAATCCCGAATCAAATCCAGCCAATCCTGCTTCCAATCAAACCTTTGGCTCCAAAAAAAAGGCTCCTCAGAGCAGTTTCTTGGGAACTCCTCAAAGTCGGCGGTGGATGAAATGGTAGGTCCATGCTGACCGGTGTGTCGTCCACTATTCCTAAAACAGCGCGACCTGCACATGCAGGTGAAATGAATACTGCAGGCAGCACCAGCAGCCCGTGCATCTTCTGGCCTTTCTTTCTTAAAATAATATGCTACTTGTGCACAATTCATTTGATTGATTGGTGTGTATTACTATTTATTTTAATTGTTATAATTAACTGTTATCGTCAGAGTTATTGTTAAATTAAATTTGTTCTTTTGAATTTGCTTTTTCGATGTTGTGTTTCGTGTCTTCTTTTATTTGTGATCGTGGACCGTGTGCATTTCTTTTCTTTTTTGTCTTTTTTTTTTTTTTTTATAAAGCTAGTAATTTTATGTAGGCACCACTAATTACTTTTTGAGGTGTGTTTATTAATCGGATTTTTAGACCATTGAAATAAGAGTGAAATGTACATAGAATTGATTCCATATTGCGCTGCAGTTTTCACAGGGTGTTTCAAAAACATTGACTTCACTCTGTTTTCTGATTCAATCATTACAAAAAAATATGCTATGACAATCGATTTCTGAGATTGTACCCCCCAAACACACCCAAATGTGAAAATTTTGGGTGCCCCTGGGGCTGGATACAATGACTGTACAGAACGCAATTTTGCTCACAGGTCCTCTGCGCGAGAAACTGAAGAAAAGAAAAAAGTTTGAAAAAATGTTCGGTGGTCAAATGTACAGCTGAGAAATCTGGGATAACGACAGCTAAAAACATCGCCGTTGAGTCTGTCGTGCCACAGAGAACGTTGGCTACCCCTGCAAAAATGTGTTTCGGCCAGGCCTCGCTTGCCATGAATATCGACAGCCTGTGCTGTTTTGTGTTCTGGATTTTTTCCGATTAAAAAACGACTGCAATCAAACAGGTGAAACCAACGAGATAACAATATGCAGAGTGATCGGCGGGCGGCGCCTCACCCTTCGAAATGCAGACATTGGAGGACTTGACCCCAACCACCTATTGGTGGACACGGAATGAGATTTTTGATGAGCTTCGACTGTGAATTGCAAACACCCCCGTTTCAAAAATCGCTCCCCAGGCAAGTTTTTAACCGATCCAGACGATCATCACTTCATTTGATAGCAAAAGAAACGCGGAATACGCTCATTCAAATTCTTTTCCTTGAATATGCAGGCAAATGTGTGCAACCAAGCATCAGGCAAAGAAGTGCGCCTTTGAAAATATTGCGTATTTTAATGTTCCTTGTCAACAGAGTGAGCTGTTATTCAAAACTTCTGCTGTGAGGTGAGATCGACTTGTGAGAAAATTGCAGGTGAATGTATTTTCTTTCGATTGACACCAAAATCACCTTTTTTGATGACTGTTGAGCCCCAGAATCTGTTGCTGAAATGTGCGAAAGTTCTACAAATTTGAAGAAAAACCGTCCATGCAAATTACAACGGTCCTTGGATGAAATCTCTTTCCATTGCAATTGTGCATTGACGCTCAGTTGTTGAAAATTTCGAGGCATTTTGTGCGCTTTTAGGGGACACCGAAACGTCGAATCGGCCCAGCCATTTTGGTTTTGCAATCGATTTTCGACTTCGAAAAAACGTTTTCTCCTCATTTACTTTTCATTCCGCACTATTTCCTTCTGCCAATCAAAGGCGAACCCATCCACCAGACTGTTGACACGGCTTTTCCGTTCCATCATCACTCCACTTAAACATCGTTGGTATTGACAGATACCTACAAAAGACTGCAACCTGCAACACACACGGCTGAGACGAATGGTTTCGTTTTTCGTTCGCCGTGCGCACGCAGCTGCGAGGTTTCGATCAGCGCCGGTTCCGATGGAATTGAAGTTTTGGAAATGGCTCGGCCACGAGGAAAGAAGCAGAGCACGCCTGACTCTTGTAAGCACGCCTGACGCCCGTGAATATCAGCAAGATACCCATCAGCTAAACGCCAACGATCTTCCTCTTTGCGTCGGCAGGGCTGCTCACAATCTTTAGCGTGCGGGTTTGCTGCGGTTCCCTGCTTCGCCTTGGCAGTGTCGTTAGACCAGATTTCTTAGCTGTACTCCAATTTGCCGTTTTTCACTGAAATGGCCCTCAATTTGCATACTGTGAACAAAAAAAATTAGTTCATCTCTTTTTCAGCATCGTCTTATGTTGCCATTTTTGGTAGTCCACCACCAAAATTAGGTGTCGGACTTGATGACGACCAGTTGTATTTGATCCTTGTCGATTTGAGGAAAAAATTCCGCGGAAAGAAAGACCATTCTCAATCATGCCCATGGAGGTCTGCAAAATGCACATTTTTGTGATTTTTCAGGGACATTGAGGGCAGGACCAAATGGTTCGCAAATTATTTTCATTTCTGGTCCTTCCTGAGTCCCGGAATGTTGTGTGATTTTCAATCAGAATTGCCAGCCATAAAAAGTATCCGCACAGGAGATTTTTCCCCTCTCCGAGACCAGTGTCGATCCCGGCTGTGGCTCTTGAACTCGGTCGCTCTCAGCCAGGAATGAGGAGTGACTATGAACTATATGAATTGCCGGCTGAGTAAGGCAGACCCGTATGAACTGTACCCAACCTGCAGGCCTCAAAATGGGCCCAATATGTTTCTTTTGGGTCCAAAATGTTGTGCAATGGTGATGGGAAAATGGGCAAGGAGCGCATTTTCTGACTGAACGTTTTTTCTCCAGTTTGCCATATAGAAAATGCCCGCAAGATTTGGCTCGGTACCAATGTTGTATCTAACCCACAGGCACCTAAAATACACATTTTTGTTGTTTTGGGCAAGTCCCATAAGTCGGAAATGGGGGGGTTGAAGGACAATCTGTCACTGAATAAGTGGGATGTGGACAACTGATACCCCTCAGAGTGGGTCAACGTTTTTTGAAACATCTATGTTCTCAAGGCGGGGTGTGCCCATCCCAAGTGCCATGAAGGTGGAAATTGGAAATGACCTTTGACCAAATATGTAAGTATGCTTCTGACACTCTAGCAGCACCCTTTACCATCGTGAATTTATTTACGTTCGGAACTTTGGGCTCTCTGTCGCATGAGGAGATGACATTTCACGATCGACAAAGTAAAAGAAAGTTCCAGGGTTGGATTCTCGAACCTGCACTTCTAGTTGGGTCCACGTTGTGACCTGAGTAGGATTGTGAGGGAATCTTGTGGAATGTTTTGACCTGCGACTGAATGCCCAAGATGCAGGAAGTCAAACTTGGATCTTCTTTCACAATATGAAATTATGTAATGCCATAGGCAAGTGCTATATCTGAACTCTTCCCAGAAAGAAGCCTCTTTTCTTCTACCTGACAGAGAGACACGTGAGTGTTCAACTTAGTCTATCAGTCTTCTCACTGGATGCTTTTAATTGGAAAGAATTTGGAAAGTGGAACAATAATTCTCCCAGCGGATTGTTGTTCGAACGTTAGATTTCCACAGAAATTGTTGAGCCTTTGTGACTGCTATTGGAGTCTCCCACTATTTGGCATGGCTGGTCAGGCCTAAATGAAAAATGCCGGCCGAAATCTCGGGAATGGAATGCTGATTCTTTTATCGCTGATTTCGAAAGACCACCTTCACCACATTGGTCTCCAATAACAGCCGAGTGAGAGAAATGAAATGGTAGCACAAGCATATTTTCTAGAAGTCTCCAAGAAATCTATTTTATGGTAATCGGACGACAAATAATAAATCGAGAATAATTCATTTTCATTTTATCAGACTTGTTGTCATGTCAGATAAGTTGATCATTTTTTTCTCACTGTTGTCTTTTTGATATCAGGTTCATCGTTGCCTTACTTCACTGAGTACTTCTCATGTCTTCTCTGTCTTTTGTCTCGTGTGTCTTTTTGACATTAAATTTTGAAAACTTTGATCGTGAAATTTGATCCGTCTGATGTGACTTAGTGAGTGGAGTGCTAGTTTCCATGATCAATGTTGAGGCAAGCCATGATTTCTGTTTGTCCACCAATGACCCCAATTCTTTATGTCACATATCAGGCTTGTCTTGCTTTTATTTTGCAATCCACATCCATTCTCCATGGCACTGTAAGTAGTTACCCCTGATTCAAGGCCATTTTAGGATCGATGTCACGATTTTCTGACGTCGTTTCGACCCCTGGGTGGGGTCTTTTTCAAGTCTTTTAACACGATATGATCGCTGCCGCTGGTGTTGATCATATCGTGTTAACAGACTTGAAAAAAACCCCCAGCCCAGGGTCGAACGACGTCAGAAAATCGTGACATCGATCCTAAAATGGCCTTGAATCAGGTAACAACTTACAGTGTTTTGTGAAATGGATCGTGGCGCTAGACACAATTTGATTCTCCATGGCATGGCACATGTATTTAATTGCCTAAATTCCGGACACAAAGCTGTTTTTTTCTCTCCAACTTTTTCCACGTGAGTATTGCCAGTTGGAATACTAAAATAAAATTAGTGTTTGCCAATGTCGATGGACAAATACCTGCTTCTCATCATGTGCCACTTGACCTTCTCTCATTTGAGCAATGGGCCTGAAGCCAGCATAGTGTGTCACACCACCCGAAACAAAAATTTTATTTTTTATTTAGCAGATGCCGAAAATGAGTTTTGACATTTCTACAAGATAGGTTATGGTCGTCATTGTTCGGTTCCAATGAAAAACCATGGGAATTCTTTTCCTGCTTGTGTCATTTTGAGACTCATTCATGCTGTGGTAAGTTTTTGCACCGGGGAGGGCCATGTCCCCTGTTGACGCTAATTTAGTAAAATAATAGAATAAAATAGAAACAGAAAAAAATATTCCAAAACTTGGACAAGATAACTTAACAGGGTAATAATCTGTTCAATTTTCCAAATAGAGAAAATACACACTGGGAAAAAACACAGGATTTGAGAACACAGAAACTTCTATGTTTTGTGCCTTTCACAATCAAAATTAAAAAAAGAAAATACCATCCCTTGGTTTGGTGGTGGTATTGCACCATGCTGATGATGCACCATCGTTTGGTTTCTCAAAATTTTTTGCTCACATTGTACACCAAGCGGTGGTGTGCTGCACCACAACCAGGTTTACCCCATTTCCGGGTGAGAAATTCTGTCCCCTTCAAGCACGTTCGAATATCAAAACATAAAAAACATGATGGCCCCATGGAACCAAACTGCAGTCGATTGTTTTTGGCGTATCATTCAAATGTCTCTTGAAATTAAATTGAAATAAAAACAGAAAATGCAGCACTAACCAAAAGTCATGCATCAGATCTCAGACAAAAGTTGCACCGAGTGAGTGATTGGCTAACTTGGGGTTTTCGGGGATGGGGAAAACGGTTTCTGTGGCATTGCCATCCAGTGTGTCTTTCCCCATGTTAGCACCTTGTCCAGCGCAAGCTTTCTATGTTCACAAGCTGTTTACGAAATTCTTGCATGGTTCTTGTCCAAGAAACATCAATTTTTGCACTAAATTCAAAGAAAATTCAGTGGTTTGGGGTAAACTCTGTCCGCCAGAACTCAAGTTTGGGGCTGAACCCCATTCCAGCCCCGTGAATCGTTGTGGGCCTCCCTCCCACCCCGAGACCCCCGCGTTCCATGGGTACCATGCAAACAGCACCTTTCCCCCATAGCCACACAGAAGCCTGCAGCAAATCTGGAAGAACTGGATTCAAAACCCTAGAAAACTTAGGAATTTCTCAGAGTGCCACTGTGGCTCTATTTCCAATGTTACTTCGTGCTTGACCATTGCGAGTGTAAAATAAAATACCAAATCACATTGAAGGAGAAAAAAATGTCAAAATTCTGGCTCTGATTCAATTTTTTTCATGAAATTTGGAACATTTTTGCATGCTCACACTTTTAAATACCAATTACTTTTACGTGGCACTGATGGAAATTCCGATTGGATATTTTTTTATAAATGGTTACCAAACCTTCAGCAGGTGATCGAGGAGGCTAAAATTTTGGATCCACACTTCTGTGATGCCCCCAAACATGCTTACCAAAAATGACTTTTATCGGTTGAAAAATACGGCATTTGAATTTTTTATGTGCCTCCTGCTTAAAGCCTCGTCAAAAAAGTGGCTGCATGGACGACGCCCATGCAGCCACTTTTTTGACGATGGAATTTTAAGCAGGAGGCACATAAAAAATTCAAATGCCGTATTTTTCAACCGATAAAAGTCATTTTTGGTAAGCATGTTTGGGGGCATCACAGAAGTGTGGATCCAAAATTTTAGCCTCCTCGATCACCTGCTGAAGGTTTGGTAACCATTTATAAAAAAATATCCAATCGGAACTTTCCATCAGTGCCACGTAAAAGTAATTGGTATTTTTAAAAGTGTGAGCATGCAAAAATGTTCCAAATTTCATGAAAAAAATTGAATCAGAGCCAGAATTTTGACATTTTTTTCTCCTTCAATGTGATTTGGTATTTTATTTTACACTCGCAATGGTCAAGCACGAAGTAACATTGGAAATAGAGCCACAGTGGCACTCTGAGAAATTCCTAAGTTTTCCAGGGTTTTGAATCCAGTTCTTCCAGATTTGCTGCAGGCTTCTGTGTGGCTATGGGGGAAAGGTGCTGTTTGCATGGTACCCATGGAACGCGGGGGTCTCGGGGTGGGAGGGAGGCCCACAAGATTCACGGGGCTGGAAATGGGGTTCAGCCCCAAACTTGAGTTCTGGCGGACAGAGTTTACCAAAACCACTGAATTTTTCTTTGAATTTAGTGCAAAAATTGATGTTTCTTGGACAAGAACCATGCAAGAATTTCGTAAACAGCTTGTGAACATAGAAAGCTTGCGCTGGACAAGGTGCTAACATGGGAAAGACACACTGGATGGCAATGCCACAGAAACCGTTTTCCCCATCCCCGAAAACCCCAAGTTAGCCAATCACTCACTCGGTGCAACTTTTGTCTGAGATCTGATGCATGACTTTTGGTTAGTGCTGCATTTTTCTGTTTTTATTTCAATTTAATTTCAAGAGACATTTGAATGATACGCCAAAACAATCGACTGCAGTTTGGTTCCATGGGGCCATCATGTTTTTTATGTTTTGATATTCGAACGTGCATTGAAGGGGACCGAATTTCTCACCCCGGAAATGTGGTAAACCTGGTTGTGGTGCAGCACACCACCGCTTGGTGTACAATGTGAGCAAAAAATTTTGAGAAACCAAACGATGGTGCATCATCAGCATGGTGCAATACCACCACCAAACCAAGGGATGGTATTTTTACTTTTTTTAAATTTTGATTGTGAAAGGCACAAAACATAGAAGTTTTGTGCTTTTCTCAAATTCCTGTGTTTTTTCCCAGTGTGTATTTTCTCTATTTGGAAAATTGAACAGATTATTACCCTGTTAAGTTATCTTGTCCAAGTTTTGGAATATTTTTTTCTGGTTTCTATTTTATTCTATTATTTTATTAAATTAGCGTCAACCAGGGGACATGGCCCTCCCCGGTGCAAAAAATTACCACAGCATGAATGAGTCATCAAAATGACACAAGCAGGAAAAGAATTCCCATGGTTTTTCATTGGAACCGAACAATGACGACCATAACCTATCTTGTAGAAATGTCAAAACTCATTTTCGGCATCTGCTAAATAAAAAATAAAATTTTTGTTTCGGGTGGTGTGACACACTATGCCTTGGCTTCAGGCCCATTGCTCAAATGAGAGAAGGTCAAGTGGCACATGATGAGAAGCAGGTATTTGTCCATCGACATTGGCAAACACTAATTTTATTTTAAGTATTCCAACTGGCAATACTCACGTGGAAAAAGTTGGAGAGAAAAAACAGCTTTGTGTCCGGAATTTAGGCAATTAAATACATGTGCCATGCCATGGAGAATCAAATTGTGTCTAGCGCCACGATCCATTTCACAAACACTGTAAGTTGTTACCTGATTCAAGGCCATTTTAGGATCGATGTCACGATTTTTCTGACGTCGTTTCGACCCCTGGGTTGGGGTTTTTTTCAAGTCTGTTAACACGATATGATCAACACCAGCGGCAGCGATCATATCGTGTTAACAGACTTGAAAAAGACCCCCAACCCAGGGGTCGAAACGACGTCAGAAAAATCGTGACATCGATCCTAAAATGGCCTTGAATCAGGTAACTACTTACAGTGCCATGGAGAATGGATGTGGATTGCAAAATAAAAGCAAGACAAGACTGATATGTGACATAAAGAATTGGGGTCATTGGTGGACAAACAGAAATCATGGCTTGCCTCAACATTGATCATGGAAACTAGCACTCCACTCACTAAGTCACATCAGACGGATCAAATTTTCACGATCAAAGTTTTCAAAATTTAATGTCAAAAAGACACACGAGACAAAAGACAGAGAAGACATGAGAAGTACTCAGTGAAGTAAGGCAACGATGAACCTGATATCAAAAAGACAACAGTGAGAAAAAAATGATCAACTTATCTGACATGACAACAAGTCTGATAAAATGAAAATGAATTATTCTCGATTTATTATTTGTCGTCCGATTACCATAAAATAGATTTCTTGGAGACTTCTAGAAAATATGCTTGTGCTACCATTTCATTTCTCTCACTCGGCTGTTATTGGAGACCAATGTGGTGAAGGTGGTCTTTCGAAATCAGCGATAAAAGAATCAGCATTCCATTCCCGAGATTTTCGGCCGGCATTTTTCATTTAGGCCTGACCAGCCATGCCAAATAGTGGGAGACTCCAATAGCAGTCACAAAGGCTCAACAATTTCTGTGGAAATCTAACGTTCGAACAACAATCCGTTGGGAGAATTACTGTTCCACTTTCCAAATTCTTGCCAATTAAAAGCATCCAGTGAGAAGACTGATAGACTAAGTTGAACACTCACGTGTCTCTCTGTCAGGTAGAAGAAAAGAGGCTTCTTTCTGGGAAGCGTTCAGGTATAGCACTTGCCTACGGCATTACATAATTTCATAATGTGTAATTCGATCCAAGTTTGACTTCCTGCATCTTGGGCATTCAGTCGCAGGTCAAAACATTCCACAAGACTCCCTCACAACCCTCACTCAGGTCACAACCTGGAAGCCAACTGGAAGTGTAGGTTCAAGAATCCAAACCCTGGAACTTTCTTTTGCTTTGTCGATCGTGAAATGTCATCTCCTCATGCGACAGAGAGCCCAAAGTTCCGAACGTAAATAAATTCACGATGGTAAAGGGTGCTCAAGAGTGTCAGAAGCATACTCGTACATATTTGGTCAAAGGTCATTTCCAATTTCCACCCTCATGGCACTTGGGATGGGCTGCCCCAGCCTTGAGAACACAGATGTTTCAAAAAACGTTGACCCACTCCGGGAGTAGGTTTCAGCTGTCCACATCACACTTATTCAGTGACAAATCGTCCTTCACCCCCCATTTCCGACTTATGGGACTTGCCCAAAACAACAAAAATGTGTATTTTAGGTGCCTGTGGAGTTAGATACATTGTACTGACTACCGAGCCCAATTTTTGCAGGCATTTTCTATATGGCAAACTGGAGAAAAAACGTTCAGTCACAAAATGCGCTCCTTGCCCATTTTCCCATCACGATTGCACGAAATTTCACATATTGGGCCCATTTTGAGGCCTTGAGGTTGGGTACAGTTCATACGGGTCTGCCTTATTCAGCTATGTCTGGCAATTCAGTTCATAGTCACTCCTCATTCCTGGCTGAGAGCGACCCGAGTTCAAGATCCACAGCCGGGATAGACGCTGGGCTCGGAGAGGGGAAAAAGCTCCTGTGCGGATACTTTTTATGGCTGGCAATTCTGATTGAAAATCACACATTCCGGGACTCTGGAAGGACCAAAAATGAAAATAATTTGCGAACCATTTGTTCCTGTCCTCCATTTCCCTGAAAAAGCACTAAAATGTGCGTTTTGCAGACCTCCATGGGCATGATTGAGAATGGTGTTTTGTTTCCACGGAATTTTTTCCTCAAATCGACAAGGATCAAATTCAACAGGTCGTCATCAAGTCTGAGTAATTTTGGTGGTGGAGATACCAAAAAGGGCAACATAGACGATGCTGAAAAAGAGATGAACTAATTTTTTTTTTTTTGTTTACTTTTCAAACTTTTTTCTTTTCTTTCTTCAGTTTATCGCAGAGAAACTGTGAGCAAAATAGCGTTCTGTACAGTCATTGTATCCAGCCTCAGGGGCCCCTAAAAATTTCACATTTGGGTGGGTTTGGGGAATCCAATCTCAGAAATGGATCGTCATTGCATATTTTGTTTCTGATTGAATCGGAAAACAGAGTGTAGTCAATGTTTTTGAAACACCCTGTGAAAACTGCAGTGCAATATGGAATCAATTCTATGTACATTTCACTCTTATTTCAATGGTCTAAAAATCTCGATTAATAAACACACCTCAAAAAGTGATTAGTGGTGCCTACATAAAATTACTAGCTTTATAAAAAAAAAACAATGACAAAAAGAAAAGAAATGCACACGGTCCCACGATCACAAATAAAAGAAGACACGAAACACAACATCGAAAAATGCAAATTCAAAAGAACAAATTTAATTTAACAATAACTCTGACGATAACAGTTAATTATAACAATTAAAATAAATAGTAATACACACCAATCAATCAAATGCATTGTGCACAAGTAGCATTATTTTAAGAAAGAAAGGCCAGAAGATGCACGGGCTGCTACTCTGCCTGCAGTATTCATTTCCCCTGCATATGCAGGTCGCGCTGTTTTAGGAAGAGTGGACGACGCAACGGTCAGCATGCACTTACCATTTCATCCACCGCCGACTTTGAGGAGTTCCCAAGAAACTGCTCTGAGGAGCCTTTTTTGGAGCCAAAGGTTTGATTGGAAGCAGGATTGGCTGGATTTGATTCGGGATTGCTTGCAATTTTCACACCAGAAAGTGATCACTGACATGGCAAGGCTGGCTGGCCCACAGCTTCGGTTAATTTTAAAGCGTTTGGTAGAGTGCAACATTTACCTTCGTTACAGACTCGGTTGAAGGAGGAATGGACGATGCATGGTCCGCTCGAGTGGATGCTAAAACACCTAATTTTCATATCTATTGTAGCTCCTCTCCTCTCTGCACATTACGTTGCCTCCGGAACTAGCAATGAATCGTTGAAATGCATCGATTATTGGTCATTTTGTGCAAATTTTTTTAATTGAGTTTTGCTTTGTAATTGTTAATGAGTCGTGGTAAATTCTTTTCATGCTGCAACTTCCTCGCTTTCATGTTTTCCACCTGAGCCCTATCTTTAAAATTATCTCACTTCTACAATTTAATTTTTAAAATGTCTGCAAAATTTGAATCAATGGGAAAATTAGTTTTTGGAGACCGCTCTCCAAAGGGAAGAATGAGCCAAACTTTAATTGTGAATTGAGGGTGAGCCGTAAATGCTGCAGGTAAACAATTCCCAGCTATTCCTGATGCCAAAACAAATCGAAATTAAGCAGTGCAAAAATGGCTCCGGGTCCCCACATCCATGCTATGCCCCCCCCCCCAAAATGGGCCCATTTGGGGGTGATTGTAGGGGAGGTAAGAATTCACGGTAGAACTGTCAAATTTTCAGGACATGTTCTAGGGTGCAAGCGAAACAAAAATGTGCAGTAACAAAATACCCTCCGAGCCTCCGCTTCCATGCAGTGCCCCCCTCCCCAAAAGTACAAAAAAAGCCCAAATTGTGGTTGTTTTGGGAAAACTGAGATGAAGAGTGGGCCACTGCATAAACGCTACATTTCGAGTTCAAGTTGCCAAAAGAACAATGAAAAGAAAAATGCTCAATGAAAATATGCTCAGACCCCCCATTTCAACGCAGTACCTGCCCAAAAACGGCAAAAATGTCTCTTTTTCGTGGTTACCATGGCAACACACTCACCCTGTATTTTGCTTAGGAATTTGGACTTTTGATAATGCAGGGAGGTAATACAAGGGGAGGAGAGGAAAGAAAGTTCAATGTTTCTGATTTATCCAACCTTTGAGAGGTGAGTGGGTGTGACAAGATTCTTCTGCTGGTTAGAAGTGAACTTTTCCGAGACAATTATTTGTGTAATTTGAATTGAAATCCTCGCAACATGCCGCATGAACCAAACAAAACACATTCATGAAACAACTGATTTGTTGATCCAAACCAACAAAATTAAAGTGCACACCAATCCTGTTCATTCGAAAAAAGTATCTTGGTGTCGATTTGGATTTTGAAATGGCAATCTTCTGTGCATTTCCATTCAGCATCAGAGATGGCAGCAAAATGCCACTTCGCAGCAAAAAAAAACTAATTTACGAAAGCAAGTCTACGACAGATAATTTCTTAAGTTTTCACGAGATGAGATCACATATTTCTTCATAATTATGTATAATAATTATACGATTGTAATATGTACAGACAATAGTTACAAGAATTTGTATTCAATTACAATCACACTTGACGGCTTCATCAAAATCAATTTTGTAACAATTTCAACTTGAACAACTAACATCACTCAACTTAGAGAATATATTATATAAATGCCGATTCTCTAATTCTCTTCAAAATCATATGTATGCTGTATATGCACGGTTTGCTGGATGGTCAAAGTTCTTTTGCATGCAATGTCCTTGCAGCAGAGAATAGGTGGAGGGATTCGAGATGAGATGGGGTAACGGAGGAAGCTCAAGGATCCACAGGGTAATAAAGGCAACTGACTCTTTCAATCAATCCTTGATGAGTTTGTAGATATGATGTTGGGCCCCGTGTTCGGATGTTGATACTTCAAACACAAATGCAACACAGAGCAACGTTTCCTGACTCTCACGGTTTGTCACGACCTGAATATTATGGGATAGAAAATGACAAGTGGAAGATAAAAAAATACAGTGCAGCAGGCAAAATACAATTGAACGTCAAGCACAGCCAATTGGTTAATCAATTTCAATGAATAGGTGCTGATCGATTTTGAAAATTTTGCGTTGAACTCTGTGCCTGTGAGTCGGACGCGGTACCTACCATTACGCAACATCCCCCTATCAATCAAAATGTCAATAGTTGTGGTTCAAAGGTCATGCTGACATCCGCTTTCTGGAAAATGTTTGGAGCATTTTGCTGAGGATCGAAAACTAGAATGTTAATAACAACTAATGGGCTATCATCATCCTACTAAGCGATCAACTATTAACCTGCTAAAATCGCACTGCTAGGAGGCGAAGCTTAGCAGCTTCTAAATTTAGAACGTTGATTTGAACAAGGTCCCAGGGTGCTGCCAGCACCGTGTTATGAGGTAGAGCCCCAGTTATTGGCATTCCAGAGGCCTAAATTTTGCACCAGGTGGAGCCAAAAGAGAAGAGATCGCGAATCTCCAGGGAGGCATTTCTTTTTCCCACGCCATTGATTGCCCCTGAAGATAACGAATAAGAAATGAGGAAAGGCGGAAGGGCTTGGAAGGGGAAATGTCGGCTGGCAAAAGCCTACCTTGTTCATGATATGATGCTGGTCATACATGACCATATTTGTCCGTCGCAAATTTGAATGTAATTCTAGTCATTGCACAAATTTGTGAGCTTTTTTCGTGCAGTTTTGTGACACATGATGCGTGAGCAATGAGTGTTCATACGAAGGATGTTAATGCAATTGTATGCATGTTTTAGGTTT
>JASGXE010010965.1:0-13699 GCA_030068105.1 Sinentomon sp. SZTP_YWyxl | reverse complement strand
AAAAAATGTTTTTAAAAAATTGAGCGCTTTTATCTTCTATACACGAGCAGCAACTGGTAGCAAATTAAGCTCCCCGAGAATACAGAACGCTTGATGTCACCAGAAACAAATCGTCCTGCTCGTGTCTGCACTTTTTCCAGTGATTCGACAAGGGATGCTTTTAGGGGATCCCGCATAACTCAGGCGTACTCAAGAATTGGGAGAATTACATGTGCATTAATGGCACATGTGTCAAATTTAAACAGAAAGCATTTCAAGAGTTCGCTGAACGTATGACGTAACTGCTGTGAGGTTTCCAGCGCAAGGTTTATGCAACATCAGATGCTGTGGATCTAACGTCAAGCAACGATGATGGAAGGCCGTGCGACCCCAGCCAAAGGACTCTGTTCATCAGTATCAGACCAACACTTTCTGTGATGTATCATTCCATTTGTAATATCCAACTTGTTTGTGCGATCGTGACATCATTACAAGAGCAAATACATGAGAACTTGAATCCTGTTCTTCTTTCCTCAATCTTAACCTCTCTCTTCTCCTGGAAATTGGTTCAGGTTGAGTTAGCCTGATTTGGAATTTTCGTAGGTGTAACGTTTGAAAAATTTAGCCGCGTAAAACTCCGCGATTGAATTGCATTACGCAGTCGCACAAAATCAAACGGAGCAACAATGCAATTTAAAACAAACTCAACTCCGCAGAAATTAAAATTTCCCCCTTTTGACCTTTGTCGCAATGTGGAACGTTTTCCTGCTTGGGGCAACACATAAATGGAAAAAAAAACATGGATGGGTATCCAATTGCGGCAACACTATTCGGAAGGAAGCTTTCTTGCCGAAAAGACTGGAGTCCACAGGATAAAGTCGCAGAGTATTGCGGCATGTTGCCCAGTGCAGAAAATGTGAACCATGAATTTGCCCCTTTTGCTCCAATCGGGTATGCAACACGCATCATTTTAAATTTATGTGTGTGGTGTGGCATCTGAAAAAGTAAGGGGAGCATTTCGTCAAAAGTTTTGTTCCTCCGTGGCGACGCGCGCAGGATGAGATCATCCACAAAAGTGCTTCGGAGAGAATCGGCTCCCACGTCATGGCTCCCTGCCAAAAATTCCACAGAAAAATTTTACCAAACGGATTTTTTCTCTCGTGATAACCCTGCATTTAATGGGCGATTTCAGAATGGATTACATAATTCGGTTACGTTGAAACTCAAAACACTTAACCGTGGGGGCATCAACCCGGATTTACGCTAATCCGAGGTTATGGATTAAATTTTGCCATTTACCTACTTCAATGGAAAAAATTAATCCACAACCTTTGATTAGCGTTAATCCGGAGTTGCTGGACCCACGGTTAACGTCAGATCAGGCAAAGAGCACAGCGAGAAATTCGATGCACGGGTTGTGAGGCGAAAGGCCGGAGGCCCGCCTCAGAGACCCCATTGCTACCGCCTGCATTAGAGTAAAAAGAAAGAAAAAAAACTTTCGGAGGCAACAGTTAGATGGGAAAAACACATGTGTGGGTACATTAATTCCGCCGCCACAATACACATACATGTAAAAAATTGCAACCTTGCATATTTTGGCAAATATTCTGTGCTGCAGAAATTAAAGATCCTCTGTTGTAACCGAGATCAAAATCTCACACCTCTAGAACGCTTTGTTGAAATCTGGCGCTTTAATTTCTACCGCCTGCATGAGAATAAAAATAAAGAAAAAAGCTTCGGAGGCAACAGTTAAATGGGAAAAACATTTGTATGGGTACATTAATTCCGCCGCAACTATACTCTCTGCCGAGAATACAATGCTGCTGTTAAACCTGCCGTACACCGCAGAGGCGTAATCTGGCTGAAGGTAGGATGGGCTGCTGTGATCCGGTTTCTGCTTTGATCTTTTGGATGAAAAAGGACATGATGTTTTGTGCACGTGGTCGATTTTTTCCATTTAACTGTTGCCCCCGAAACTTTTTTCTTTCCTTTCCTCTTGCCCTTATGCAGGCGGTAGAAATTAAAATGTTAGATTGGAACAAAGCATTCTGGAGGTGTCAGATTCTGATATCGGTCAGAAAAGAGGATCTTTACGAATATTTTCAGAAGCATGGAGTTTCGTACTCTAAACTCTGAACAATCTCAAGTTTTAAATGTTGTCAAGTAATTCCGTGGCCATTGTAAAGCGGCGGCGGAATTAATGTGTAAAATTGCGAATGTTCAGATTGAAAGAAAAAAAAATCCACGCTGTAGAAATTAAAGATCATCCTTGATAAGCAATGTCAAAATCTGACACTGGTTGAAAGCCTTCTGCAATCTGAGGCTTTTTTCTACCGCCTGCATAAGAGTCAAAAGAAAGAAAGAAAAGTTTCGGAGGCAACACTTAAAATGAAAAAAAAAACATGTATGAGTACATTAATTTCACAGTTACTATACACCTCAGTCATTTTCCTTCTCTCGTTTTCAGCGTTGGCCTCAATTCCAAAGATCGTCTGCGAAGCAATTTACTCTCTGGAGTTGCATGATGAGGCGCCCTCATGGAAAATCATGGATAATCGGGGCAAGATAACGGTGGTTCTGCACTGGGATCAGAAGCCAGGTCAAGCACTGCGGAGAGGGGTCGCACTATCGACGCCAATCCACGGAGTTGACGCCCCTCCACCCAGGAGAGTAGGCCTTACAAATGGAGTGCCGAGCACGTCAAGGGGTCGCCCTCCAACCGTGTTCCAGACCAGCTTTGACCGGCTTGGGGTTGGTTACGGCGCGAAGGAGGGGCTCGGACTGAAGCAGCCGAAGAAAGAGACGTTGATAAACGATGTGTATCATCCACAGCCAAGGGTGCCTCATCCGCAGATTACCGTCATTGATCACGAGGAATTGCTCGCGAGGGCTGGTACCCCTGGCGGCCCACCCCTCGCGGGACTGAGGCTCACGAGGCAGGGTAGTTCCCTCGAGAGCGGCACCGTGCACATACACACCCCGGAGTGTGCCAATCACCTTCACCACCCGCGGGGCAGCAGTCCCCCGGACAGCGGACCCATAACAGAGTGCGAATTCCACTGCTGTGCCCTCCACGAGGAGGGGCGTAAGATTCACGTCAACAAATCGGTCGCGACCTCCCCCGTTCAGGAGGTGTTGTACTCCACGATCTCAGAGTTGGGCGTGCCAAGTACGATCGGTAGGAGGGCGGGGCTGAAGACCGCACCTCACGTTCGGTTTCTCGACGTGACCGGCGGTGCCGTTGGTGATAGTGGTGGCGATTTTGTGGAGAGTTCGGAGTCGGGCGACGACAACACGGTGCTGGACGAAGAGCGGTCGACGACGGAGAAGTTCCTCCTGCTCACCGACCAGCTGTCGGTCGAGCAGAAGCGACACCTCTCCATCAAGGACATCGGCGTCATCCTGGAGCGGCTCAGCTCCAAGATCATCGACGTCGAGCGGCTGGAGCGCGAGGCCGAGGGCGACGACTGCTACAACTGGACGATCAAGGCCTTGATACGAGGGGAGTTCCTCAGGGAGTTGGGCATCATCTACAATGGCAACTATTATGCTATATGCGAGCATCCGGGTTACAAGGAGGACGACGAAACCGGAGGCGACGAACTCCTCGAGGAGGAGGTCGATCTCCAGGGACAGATGGAGCAGGATTTCGACGAGGAAGAAGGCAGGAGATTATGAGGTCGCCTGCACACGGACGCTGCCTCTTTGCCGCCGTTTTAGAGTGCTGTTAACCTTAGGAATCATTATAATCAAACGGTCAAAAAACGTAGGGTGTAACAATAATCATGTCGCGAATCATAATGCTCACTCAAGTATTATTATTAATCAGACTTCCTAGGGTTAGTTCGGGTGACTGACAATTTGCCTGCGGCTGCTTCCTAACCTGATTTTGTTGAATCTTTGTTTTCAGCGTTTAAATCAACGGGTGCATCCCTTTGTACACGTTTGCATTTGAGAATCGAACGACAGTCCGCTGGGGGCAGCGTTTCCTGGATAACCATTGAGAAGGCCACGAAATGACCAGAGCAAAATCTGCCATGTGTTGGTTCATCCATTCTCTGTTCGGGTGCAGGAACAAAGTTTGCACAGAAAAGGCAGTATTTGTGACACTCGGCGGGTAAAGGTTAAAATGTTGTCGGCGGTGGATGGTCGGTGGCGTGATAATCGGTTTCCAAAAATTCTCCTGCCCACTGAGTCAGAGGGTTTTACCCCAGTGAATGATAGTGTGAAACTGATCAGGGGGTTGTGGATGCTTTCCGAGGCAAGGAGGTTCTTGCTTCTTGCCCCAACCAGGGATGCTGCAGAACCTATAACGGGGTCTTTTAAAAGTCTCTCGGCAACCCATCCTTCGGGTTCCAGTTTTGCAATTTCTGTATTTATCAGATCTAAAATAGATTGCGTTGTGTGATTGCACAGTACGCATGCCAGCAAATTGAAAGAAGTGCGACACACAACCCCTCGAAATTTGCTTAACACTCCAACGCACTCCTCTGGGGTAACTTTGGGACACTTTTGAGTTTTGATAACTCTGCAGCATAACAAACGGGATGAGAACCGAACGACGGGTGAGAACACTGCGGATTTGTAAGTCGCGCAACAGCCTGTGGAAGGCTGCGCGTTAACGGCGGTCGAGGGACGCACCCTTCAGGCGAAATACGCGATCTGAAATGAACAACCCGCCGCCAGGCAAGGATAGTGCTTAACACTGTTGTGCTAAGCCAATTTACAAACCCTGCCGCGACTTTAGATGGCAGGCCGGGGCCCCAAGCGAGCATTGATTTTTCCGAGAGGGGATAGGGTTAGGTCAGGTTCAGATAGCTTTAGGTAAGAAAAACCAATATATTTTTTTCTTGCGAGTGAAGGGCCCCAATCGAGCATTCTTGCACAAAAAACTCTCTGCCATCTAAAGTCGCGGCAGGGTTTGTAAAATCGCTGCCCGGGAGGCATGTTTACAGAAAAGGCACCAACATCAGTTGGCAGCGTGTTTTTTGCAAGAATGCTAGATTGGGGCACCATTCTCACAAGAAAAACCTGAGTTGAACAAACCCATCATAACAACTGACCTGACCCTGTTCCCAGCAACCCTCTCTCCCTCTCTGCTGGAGTAAATGCTCGCTTGGGGTCCCTGCCTGCCATCTGATGTTGGTGTCTGTTGTGTAACTATGCGCCCGGGAGCTCATGGGAGGCCCGGGAGCTCACGGGGCCGGCCAGACAGTCAGCCAGCCTGGTGCGCGATCAAATCCGGAGTGCAGTTTCTCCGGACCATGTGTCTCATTCGCAGATTTCCGGTTCGCCCACCACAGGCGCCATTTCACTGAGGTATTCACAATCGCCTAGAGCTAATGCAGAATTCTCCACGGGCTCTGCCCTCGCCCTTGCACTCATGATTTTGTATCATCAGCATCTCACTTCTCTGGGCTTTGTGGACTATGAAGGGCGCCGACCAGATGGAAGTGGCATAGACTTACATAGCAGTGCGGTGTGTCCACATGCTTGATTCCTCAAAATTTACAGATTCCCTTGACCTCGGAGGGAAACAAACTGCGAGGGTGCTGGTGCGTCTATAAAGGTGACAATTATGGCTCTTTCACACTTGCAAACCACTCGTCGCGTGACGTTACCGGGTCTGAGCGAACCTCTATAGTTGGCACAGAGTAGAGAAGTTCGTTTTTTTATTTCAGAATGCCCTGTGTTGTTTGTTGGTATTATGGCCAATGGCCTATCCAAATGGCTTTGTTGAGAGGCCAAAGGGGAATGACGATCTGTTGAATCTGATAATTTGTCTGGATTGTCCGAGAGCTGACGGTCAACAGGTGTTAGTTACACAGTGGGTACAGACTCTGCTGGCTAACCATTTTCACCGACCCACAGCATCCAAAGAGCGAAGCAACGAACTCTCTTTCCACCACGGTGATTTTTCTCAGCAAAAACAAAGGTCTTGAGTTGGCAGAATCCCATCCAATGCCAGGGCGCGTCTTTCCTCGACCACCTTTACCTGCGACAATGTATTCACCGGGCCGCCTGTTTACAAACCCTGCCGCGACTTTAGATGGCAGGCCGGGGCCCCAAGAGAGCATTGATTTTTTTTCTAGTGGGGACAGGGTTAGGTCAGGTTCAGATAGCTTTAGGTAAGGCAAAAAATCAATATTTTTTCTCTTGCGAGTGAGGGGACCCAATCGAGCATTCTTGCAGAAAACGATCTTTGCTAGAAAACCGTCTGCCTGGGACGATGCTAAGGGACGAAACGTCAGACCGCGTAAAAAGCGCACTGGCACACTTGTGTCCAGCTGGTCATGATGTTGGCAGGTTTTGGGATAACACTTCGGAATCCCTGACATGTGGATTCGGCAATTTCCCGGACGTATGGCATTCTTCATTCGCAATAAAAGCTCATCGAACCTCATCTAACCTCTCCCCGCCTACTGCACCCACCAAACCAACCACATTAACCAAATCTGTTTTGGCGAAGTTCGGAGAGGTTAGGTCAGGTTTGGCTAGCAATTGCGAATGGGGATCACACGTCCGTGAAATTGCCGAATCCACATGTCGTCAGGGATTCAGAAGTGTTTCCAATATAGGTTGCATCTCGATTTCTTTGTTGCGTCGGTGCTTGGCAAATCTCGAGTATTTCATCGCCGCCGACTGAATGGTCGTACGATCGGTCGTCAAGTGTGAAAGGGTCGCCAAACAGCCAACAATAACCACAAACCACAAATACGAGTATGTTTGTGTGAATTTGCGTCATCTTTTTGCGGCAACGATCTATTGAAACGCTTGTGCAATGTTCGGTTCTTTGTATAAAGCCTTTTTTTACCGTTCTCATTGACATTTACTTCGCAGTATTTCCTCGTCGAAACCTTTTTTGGCACAAACTGTATCTTCCTATTTTGCACAAGAACTCCTCGCACGACAATTGATTTGCCGTGTGCGACAAATTGGGCTTTTGACTTTGTTGTTTTGCATGGCTGGCCACTTTCGCCAAACCTCGTTTCGACGAATCTCGTTTCGCCCGATTTGCGTTGACCGATCTGACACTGGTGTCGTCTGCTAATTCTACATTACATTGTGTTCATGCGTGTTGTTTTTCTGCGTTTTACAGTTTTTCAAACGCGTTTAAAATGTTTGTTAAAAAGTTGTTTAAGACAACGCCAAGTCAACACTGGTGTTGTATTATTGTTGATTGTTAATGTTGAGAGTTTTACAGTTTTGCCGCCAGCCACACAGCGACTGCACGGTCTTGTAAAAATGTTTTAATCATGTAAAATTGGGTTAGAATCACATGAGACGCTGCGCAGAATTAATACCTCTAAAATTAATTATAGCGTAATGTATATTACATGACATAAAATTATTCCTCAGATAGTCGAATGTGATGTGAATGCGTGTGTGATCAGGGCTTCTCAAAATTGGCGGGCGCGTGGCCAGGTTTACACGCATCTCTACAGGGTTTCCCAAAGTCACTTGACAAGCCCAGAAAAATGCATTGCAGTTTTGCAGCAACTCTGGTAGCTTGGAGTGCGGAGTTTGTTCCAAATCTAATGGATAACACCTGCAGCAGGCAGCCTGCCCAATCTGAATCTGAAATCTGTAGAAATAGCCCCACAAAAGATAGGACTGAAATAATAGCAAATACCAGGGGTTGTCAAGTAACTTTTGGGAAACCCTATATAACTTCTCGTAAATTCGAGGCCAGGCCCTTTGCGAATTTTTCATTTGAGAAGCCTTGGTTGCGTTATGTTTATGTGCTGTGTCTTCACAGGAGCCTTTTTTCAAGATGTTCGTTATAGGATTTTCTGACCACCCCCACCACAGTAGCTTCTTAGGGACGTAGGCGATTGAAGAATTTTATACATTCCTTATCAAAAGTCTTGGAACATGGGAGTTCATAATTAACTCAGGCGCCATTTAGAATCAATGGCAGCATGCGCCGCAAAACATCATGACACTCGTGTGATGTGTGAAGTTGCACCAAGCCCTGTTGAAATTAGATGGCCCCTGTGTTAACCAGTACTTTAAAATATCGCCCATGTTCGAGGACTTTTGATGAGCTCCGTACAATTGGCAGCTGCATTTAGTGTGACCAACTTCCGGGACGTGATTTTCGTTTTTTCTTTCCTTTTTTCTCAATCAAAGCTAACCAAACCTGACCTAACCCCCTTCATCACTGCCAATTGCCGTTGTCAGTCAACCTACTGGTTGGTGTCCGCCAAAAGGCCCGAAAAACGTCCCCGAAAGTGGCGTATCCACATGTAGCTGCTGATTGTGGGCGCGATGTTCCACCCGCAAGCGATGCATTTTCTCGGAAAATGGGTGATGCACCTAAAGAGAATAAGAGCTCTCTAAGAGCACTCTAAGCTCTCTAAGAGGTTATTAGTCAGTGTGTGGCTGCTTGAATGCTTTAGATTTCAAGCTTCAGCGCAATCGGCGCACTAAATGTCAATCTGCTTCTAGAGGATGACAGTAAAGGTGCAGTTCCATTTTGTCATTTTGACGTCTCCTTGTCATTAAATGGCAGGTTGTTATCAATTTTAGCTGTCACAACAATGAAAACAAATGGGACCCTTTTTCATCTCCATTTAACTTGGATGACACAGTACCAAAGCCCAGACTCTGCCGACTCTGCGACATTCCCAAGCACCACGATAACAGCGAAAATAGCATTATGAGACGGTTGAGCACGACATACCGTTGTTCAAGGATAATGCACGGGCCTGTAAACTTATGAGGCAGCCAGTCATTTAATGACAATGATGCTTCAAAAAATGGCGTCAAAAATGGCGTCAAAATGACATAATGGAACTGCACCTTAACACTCAATTGGTGTTCCAAAACATCTTTTTTATAGTGAAGTGCGCTTAATGCTTCACTAGGCTGTTTGACAAGCACCTATATATCCTTAAAATTCAAAGACATCCTTATCCTTGATGTGAAAAACGATTCCGACAAAAAGTACATTGCGTTAAACGCACTCCACCGACTTGAAAATATATTTCCTGGCCGTTAATCGAACCCGTGGCCTGCAGGTTGGTATCCCGTTCCGCTGTGCTTGCCACGCTCAATCAGTATTGCACAGAAGCCTTTGAGCAACGACCCACCCGCACAGGAAGCGATGTTGTTCTCAGCAGTTTTTAACGGATCCTGCAACTATTTGAACTGTTTACGGCGAGGCCAAGGGATGGCCGAAGTTTTTATTTTCGAACTGGTATTTTTATTTATTTATTTATTTATTCATTTTTTTGTTTTTGATCACATTCTCTGTCGTGGGAATCGCATATCCAATCGAAGTTTTAACTGTCGTGGAAGTGACACATTTTCAAAAATTCGCGACATTGAGCCTGAATAAAATACTGAACTGAATATACTGAAACTGAAAATACTGAAATGGGAAAAAAACTGAAAATACTGAAAAAATACTGAACAAAATTTTGTTTCCTGCGGGAATTGCAAAAAAAAACAAAGGTAAAGTTTTTGCGTCGTCATTTTCCTTTTTTGTTATGCTTAAAAGATTCTTCAATTTGTTTGTCTCAAGTTGGGTTTTGCTCTGGCTTCCAGCTGCAGGGACAGTGTCGGTTAAATTAATTTTCGCATAAGGCTCTTAAACGGTTATTTTCGAAATTTCTCGGATTTTCGATTCCACGCAAAAAAGTTTGATTTATCCTCGAAAACAACAAGCTAAACGCAAAAGGAAAAACAAATGCCGACATCTGACACGAAGGTGATGAAACTGTCTTGAACGAAATTCTTCAAAACTGACACGTTAATTTCATCGTCAACGATTCGTCGGGGAAAAACCAAAGAAAGGAATAAATCACGGGGCGAAAACCGACGAGAAAACAACCATGGGCGACAGTTGATTTTACGAACTCTGTACAGCCACAGAAACAATAATGTCTCCCAAACAGAGTTAAATGAGTCCCTAGCTACATCTGCAAAATTCATTTGCTTTCATGCTATGCGGGTTGCGTTCTTTGAGTTGAATGCCGATGTTTTGTTTCGATGTCAGCTGGAATTCAAAAAGGGAAGTTATTGAGGCTTGCACCTCCCCGGTGTATCTTTTCTCCTGGAGAATAGTGTGGCCAATACCCGAAGATGAACCTTTTTTATCCGAAACCTGATGTCGGTAACCGTTCGTGAAGGCATAATTCGGCGTCATTCAGAATGGATTGACGTGGTCTCAGATGTGTTGCTTGATGATCTAAATGTCAATCATTGCAATTTCCAACTTTTCCAAGAAGACCTGCAAAATCTGACAGATCATTTAACTCTGTTAGGGAGTCATTATTTATTCTGTAACTGTACAACGTGGTCAATGGTAAGGCTCAGACTTCCCACATTCTCCAAAACCTGTCTAAAATCAGCCAAATCTCCATTTTTTCGTTTTTTTTTTGTTTTTTTTTTTTTGTTCTGTTATTCAGCGATATTCTTTCAGAACGTTTTGAAAAAAAATCTGGTTGCTTGTCCAGCGTTTCTGTATTTTTTATCGATTGTGTATTTTGAGTTTCTCAATCTCGTGTGATGATGTGTGTGTGATGATCAGATCCCAGAGCTGCAGGATATCCGAGTTGGACAAACAGACAGGGACCGCCCTTTTCATTTTTTCGTTTGACCACTTTTAGCTCCGCGTGACGTCACTGTGGAGTCAAAGCATTTAATGGTCGCCAGTGTTGCACTCAGCACTCAGCTGATGCGCTGACGTCAAAATGACGTCACGTTGGAAGCAATTAAGCGCAGATAAAATTGGTCAGCACTTTGCGGGTCCCGTCCAGTGAGAAAAATGTTCAACTGGGAATTGTTCAGCTCTGATTTGATCCCATTATTTTTCGGCGTTCGAGAGTTGTTGAACGCAACAGGAACGAGAACATTGTCAGGCGTGTGTGTGTGTATGTGTGTGTGCGTGTTGGGTTAATTCGCACAAATTAGCAATAGATCATATCAGCGTAAGTAGAAAAAAGAAACAAAAGCATGCAGTGGGCATTTTGCAAAATTTCCAACGGGCCCTTACCTCTCTAACTAAAATAGGGGGGAACCAGTGGCTTTGACAAAACGCCATAATTTGTCATCAAAACTTTCTTCGTCACCAATACACTGCAACGGTATGTTTCCTTTGGGCTGACAGATAAGGACCGACCTTTGACCTCATACTCTCCACAGTTTATCTTTCCTCCATTCGGGAGGGTCAGAAGGGCGACTGTCTCTAACGGCTCTCTTTGTCAACCCTGGTATGAGCTTTTGGCTCGCCCTGGTTGCCTCTTGTAAAAATTATTGTACCCAAACTGAACCCCAAATTTCAAAAGTTCCAGAACTGCTGGGGCGTTCCGCCCCCAGACCCCGGCCAGGGGCTCTGCCCTTTGGAACCCCACTGGCGCTCCGCCCCAGACCCTCCGCACTGGGCGCATGCGCAGCTCCTTCCTTGAAGAATGCTCCACCCCTTCAAAAAACTGAAAACACGCATCTTTCCTAACGTCCTACTTGATGTATAGTGGCTGCGGAAAAAGATTACCCATACATGTGTTTTTCACATTTGATTGTTGCCTCCGAAACTTTTTTTTCTTTCTTTTTACTCTTATGCATTTGGTAGAAATTAAAGCGCCAATTGTCCGAACCTCGTGGCGCAGTGGTTAGCGCATTGGACTCCCACCCAGGTGGACCGAGTTCGATTCCCCGTCGGGGCACGAAATTTACTGTGGCACAAATGGTGCATCCTCCCTGGGCGAGGCACAGTAAATGAGGTCGGAAAGAGAGACTTAGTGGCCAGTCTCTTAGTCCTTCGGATGGGACTTTAAGAAGGAGGTCCCGTGTACAGTATCACACTGCGCACGTTAAAGAACACCTAGCTCCAAGTCCAAGACAGTGGCTTGGCAGGTTACACAACAGAGAAGCCACATCTCACAAGTCGCACATCACTGCTCTGCAGAGCATGACTCTCTCCGGGAAACCTGCGGGTTGGCGTGTATACGCCGGAAAACTGGTCCGAGTCGTTTCAGTTGAATGCAGAGCAGAATTGGGCTACGATTATGGGGCATAGTTCTCCTTGCGAGCCCAAGGTGTGTGCAACAAGGTAAAAGGTCGGACCACCAGCCGAATGGCTATCAGTCCATATGACTCCACGATGATGATGATGAAATTGCAACGGAGCTTTCTAGAGGTGTCAGATTTTGACATTAGTGATGAAAGAGGATTTTTTATTTCTACAGCATGGAGTTTTTGCTAAAATTCAAGAATGGAAATTTTTCACATGTATGGGTAATCTTTTTCCGCCGCCAGCATACACACTCACCGGCGACCAAGTTTGATCTGAAGACTGCAGGAGGCACCGGCGGCCGAAACGTGGGTGCATCATATTGTGAGACGGAAGGGAGAGGTGTACTGCCCACCGAATATCTTCGGTCAATATTATTAGCCCCTTTTTGGAAACCTTTTCATTGTTTGCCATCAAAATACGTGGGTAATAAATCCTGTTTCCGGTCAAAATTTAAGTGTGCCAATTTACTTTTTGCAATTAAAATCTCCCTTAGATACCACGACGTGTCTGGTCGACGCTTCAAGTGGTTGCTGACCTCATTTTGTCATTCGAACTTCAAGCGGTCGGCTGACCCCATTTTGTCATTTTAACTTCAAGTGGACGACTGACCTCATTTTGCCATTAAAACTTCAAAAAATGGTCGACTCACCTCATTTTGTCGACGCAGAACTTCAAGTGGCCGGTTGACCTCAATTTTGTCATTAAAACTCAAAAAAATGGTCGACGGACCTCATTTTGTCAACCTTCAAATGGTCGACTGACCTCATTTTGTCATTAAAACGTCAAGTGATGGTCTGACCTCATTTTGCCCTTCAAACTTCAAATGGACGACTGACCACATTTTGTCATTAGAAACGTCAAAAAATGATCGACAGACCTCATTTTGTCATTAGAACTCCAAATGGACGACTGACCTCCTTTTGTCATTAAAACTCCAAAAATGGACGAGTGACCTCATTTTGTCACGAAAACGTCAAGTGATGGGCTGACCTCATTTTTTCATTCAAACTTCAAATGGACGACTTACCTTATTTTGTCACTAACTTCAAAATGTGGTCGATTGACCTCATTTTGTCATCAGAACTTCATGTGGACGGCTGACCTCATTTTGTCATTAAAACTCCAAAAAATGGTCGACAGACCTCATTTTGTCATTACAACGTCAAGTGATGGGCTGACCTCATTTTTTCATTCAAACTTCAAATGGACGACTGACCTCATTTTGTCACTGAAGCTTCAAATATGGCCGAATGACCTCATTTTGTCATTGAAACTAGTTCAAGTGGTGGATTGACCTCATTTTGACATTAAAGTGGTTGACTGACACCATCTGACACCCAATTTTGTCACCAACATTTCAATTTAGCAGCGTAACCCCATTCTCATCCAAACATCACAAGTGTTCAAGTAGGTGACTTAGCTTTCTTTATCAGCTGAACCTCTGAACTTCACTTACGGTGGAGAGATCATCACGGGGTTAACGCTAACTCCGACCTCCGAGGCAAATTTTCGCCATTTCCTTCAATGCTAAAAATTTGCCTCGCAACTCGGAGTTAGCGTTAACCCAGCATTGATCTTTCCGCTGTTAGAGTGACATAACCTAATTGAATGTCAAAGCATCAAATGGGTAATTTAGCTGCCTTGATCATCAAAACATCACTTCATTTCGAATATAAACGTGACAAGTGGCTGACTTAA
>JASGXE010010964.1:0-14801 GCA_030068105.1 Sinentomon sp. SZTP_YWyxl | reverse complement strand
AAGTATGTCAGGAAGAAGCATTTTGAACCACCTTCGCATAAAAGGCACCCAAATATTTTTCGCTCTCTTCGTCAGAGGAAGCTATTAACAGAGCTGTTGTTTAACTCTGTTCTGGTTTTCGAAAAGAGTGACATCCTGCATAAGGTTCCGTATTTGAAGAACGTATAGTTTAAAATATTCAAGTTTCATGCTGAAATTCGACCACACTCAATGTTTACACGCTACCATGCATTTCTCGAAATTGGTGGAGTCCTCTCTTTAGGTGTCTCTTATAGGTGTCAATTCAGACGATTTCTTGCAGCACAAAAGTCGTGGTTACCCCACCACTGATCTCTGTAGTGCAATATCAGTGTTCTGGTTTCCCATTAAGGCCTTCAGAATGATACCGAAACAGCCACCATCTAAAGAACCGGATTCTTCATCACAGCAGTAACAACACAACTTATACGATGTTCGAAAGTTTTGCTGACATGCCCTGGATGAGCATGATTCCGTGACTGTGCCTTCCTCAAACAAATCCGCAAAATTCTTTTCAGTATTTGAAATTAACATTCGCATATATCCATCATTGCTTGACGATGAAGTTCCATCATGGAACGCCAAAATCCCTATCGATTATGTATTTTTGTTTAAACTGCCATCAAGGAAAGTCCCTATGCATTTTTTAATTTTTGATTACAGCTTCCTCTTCCATATATACGTAGTATCAATCCTGCAACGAATTCCGAAACTAGTGTTATCTATACCGATCTAAATGCTTCACAGTGTTTGCAATTATCATTTGCACTTGAAAACGTTCCGACTGCGACCCTTTCCATATACTCAGACATTCAAAATACCCGTGCCATAAGAGATTTTTGTCAGACTTTTGAAGAACGGGGCAATGTTATTCCCCATCTAGTAAGCGCTGTTAAATGCATTCCTTCATGTAATGTGTTTTGCGGCGCATGCGAAATGGGGAATTACATTGCCCCGTGCTTCAAAAGTGTGAAAAAAATCGCCTATGGCCCGGCTATTTAGAATGGCTCCGTATATGTGACCCTGAAATGGCCATGAGGAAAACAACCAGAACAGAATACTGCTGATTCATTTTTTAAATCACAATTGATACAACAGAACGAATATTAAAATCCAGAAAAGTATAAAAGCATGGAAACAGCCATTCTCGTGCTGATGCTCAGATGACCACAAAAATCGCAAACTGAAAGAAAAACAGCCCCATTTTATAAGGCAACTCATTAGGCAAGCGATTACAATTTTAATTTGGCATTGCACGCTCTTGGTAGAAAAATTTTTATTGCATTGACAGGGAAGTAGTTCAAATTTAGGGGCTCCTATATGCTCTTTCAGGGAACAACAAGAACGTTGTGATCGGCCCATCCGTTTCGGCTTTGAAATCGATATTCGACATATACTCGTACTAAAAAGGTTTTGCAATTTACTTGCGTTGCGAACTTCCTTTTTGCCCATGAAAAGCACATTTTAATTTGAATTGTAACTTCATCAATCAAAAATTTGCGTTCATGCCTGTATCTAAAAAAATCTGTATGAAAGGTTCGGAGCATTTTTCTTCTTCTTTTCAGCTTCTCCTTTAACTTGAATAGAACTTTTGGGCTTCTTTTCGTGCGCAATTTTTTCTGCGAAACGATATTCTCGAGATTCACAACAATATTCTCGAGTTTCAGTTGGCTTCAAACAACCCGCAAAATACCACGGCGCGTTGGTTAACCGGCTGAGTTTCACCCTCAGGGGTCTTCTGCCGTTGGGGAACGAGAGCTTTACGAAATTCAATTTTGCCAACTCGTGTCGCAAGATTTGTTTTCTTGGCATTTTCAAGACCGGAGTATTGACGATAGTCGTCGCAAAATGCTATAAACTCGGAAAATCCCAGCTGAATTTTTCAATATTTCAATTTTCGCACCAAGTATTATAGCTGATTAATCATCCCAGTTTATACTCAAGGTATTTCCCCATAATGGTGCTGTGGTACTCACAATATCATAAGGGAGTTTCGACACAACATTGTCGTCACAGTGTTTGTAACCAATTGTTAATTTCACCAGATATTTTCCTCACACAAAAAACTATTTGGTCATTTTTTGATCAACGCGGCTTGTGAGAACGAATTGCAAACAAATTTAAAGTTCATTCAGTTGTAAAGTTATCTGCTCAAATCCGCTGACACTGAAGTCTGAATGGTATAGACCCACAGAAGTATGAATGTGACGGTGGATAAAAAGTGACCCCTATTTCAAACACCTAATAATCTTTGCCTGGACCAGATCACACTGGTGGCCCGCAAGATTAACATGAATTCTTGGTGGTCATTCATTTGAAGTTTCAACATATATGGAATGGTGCCAGATTGCAGCATAAGAACGAACAGGGCAAACATTTCGGTGACTTTAGATTTTTTTTAACCAAAGGTTATTGTCGCTGCGTTGTGTTTAACGCATTTATTTTTCCTGGTATCATTTCAAAAAGGTTCAGCGAGAAGGGGATTTTTTTGAGGATTTCAGAAGGATGCTGAAATATTGATTTTCGACATCAAATCGGTTGCAATTGTGCGGGCCATAAACCCCCATGAGCAAAGTTTCATTCGCCCAGATTGAATTCACCAAATCGTGATCGGTACTCGTGTCTTAGCGGCTGGCCGATCCGAAAGGCTCAAGGCAACTCTGCGCAGTTGCGAAACAGCGGAAGCTCACCGCTCAAAACGCATGCAGCGCCAGTTGCCCAAGAGCGACAAAATGGGGAAATGCGCGATCGATCAGGCAGGAATAAGCTACCTATACCATGTTGTGGCAAACAAAAAAAAACTTTAACCCAAATTCTGCCTGCGCTTTTTTGCGTTGCCCGTGTTCACCAGCCGAAGTACCAACATATCAGCATCAAACAAACAAAAACAACGTCAAGAAATCAATTTTTTGGAGAAGCAAGATTATTCATGCGAAACGAGAAAACACATTTTCGAATGCAGGACCGAATGTGGCCTCAGCTGGATTTATATTGAGCCATTTTACCGAATGCTGCGATCCTGCTGCAGTTTTGCCAGCAACGCCCCGTGCAACTGTGGCAGTCTTGCAAAACGTGCGCAGGCCAAGTTCGCGCACGTTTAAATTGTCTTGACAGACAGTAAGTAAGCAATCGGCGAAGACCAAGCAAGGGGTTGACAACGGCTTGAACACTCGGTCGTATATGGCTTGAGTTCATAAAGAACGAAAAGAAACTACAGATTATATCCGCGAACTGAACCTACTTCACATGCAGACAGGCATTCGGACGATTTTACAGCATTCAACACTGCAAGAAAAAAACGCCGAAAGCATCAGATTCGATCTGGCGACACGCAGGTCTGGTCAATGTATATATAGTTCCGCCAAACCAAGATTGAAATTTTACAAATTAGAAATTGCATCAAGTTTCCTCTTATTCGGGGGAAATTCAGGCGGGGTGCAGGGCCAACCTAATGTCATGTGAGCCATGAGATATAATCCGGTCTAACAAGCGCTCTTGCTCAGTAGCAAGCTTAATTATATTTCTGTTTTGAGACCATCACATGAGATGTGCGCATGTCACCCAGTACATCGCTGAAACGGAATGAGATTGGTATTACACAGTTTTCCTGCTATCCCAAAGTGTACCTATGCCTGATTTAAGATAAGTGCAAACAGGGAAAGTTGTTTTCCTGATGAGTTGTGTTTTTCATTTTGACAAAGTTCTAATTGCCATTTGATAAATCTCTTTCAATCAATTCAATTTATCTTATCAATCAATTTATCAATCAATTTATCGAATTGCCATTTGATAATTCTCGTTCAATCAATTCAATTTATCTATTCAATCAATTTATCAATCAATATATCTAATTGCCATTTGATAAATCTAAGCTCCGCATGGATCAAGGCCACGGTGGGCCGTGAAAATCCTAAGATCAAATCTGGAAATTTCGCTCCGTGAAAGATGGCTCACTGCACAAATTTTGCGAATATGAAATTGCTCATTTTCATTTGATTTCCGCTTGGTGAACATTTATGCAACCTGGAGCCCTGCTGCGCAGACTAGGTCAAAGTCGCGCACGAGGGAAAACAGCAAATCTGAATCCAGCATAAATGTATCTTCGACTTATGCTCTTTCAAGCGAGGAGAGCCTCACCGGTCTAACCAAGGAGCCTGAATCCCGTCGAAAGGCTCTGCGAGTTGTTGGGGCGTGTAAGTCCCTCATTCACAGCATTGCATTGCAATACAGCAGGTGAACAAGGAGTCGGAGGATGCGCCAAAAAAGTGGGCGGAGCTAAAATTGTGGGCAATGCAGACATATCATAGCCACACATTTTATTTCACGCGGCAGTCAACTAATTATACTTACACCAACACCAGTAAGTGTCTATACAAATTGGACAATTTCAAACAGATAATCCTCCTGGTTGCACACGGTTGTTGCAGGAGCAAACCCTCCACAGTTGGAACTCGCGACACCACAGACCAGAGTTCGAAATTAAAGTGAATTTACTCTTTGGAGATAGTTTTGAGCTTCAGTCTGACTTGGTCATAGGTCAGAGGAATGGTGCACCAGATGGTCTCGATAACAATAAACTAAAAACAAGTGTTATTTTATTAAATCTACGACCAATAAACGTGCGTTAACGCATTGGTCAGTGGGTGGTAATTTGGTCTTACCGTTGTAGTAAAAAGACAAAGGTACCCTTTTGACTGTGGATTTAATTCAGGAAAGTTTTCAAAATATCAATTTGCGTATCTTTTTTTTAGCATAACCGTTCAATTTTATCAATTTCCTAAATCCTAATTTAGAAACTTCAGCCTTTATTCTGTTGACTGAAACCAAAATTTTAGTGTTTTGTTTGTTTGCTTTAATTATTGAGCTGAAAACCCTTGAAGGGTTCAAGTTCCTCGGTGGCTTCCATGGAAGCCAATAACAGACAAACAGTTAGGAGTTAAATTCAGATTGGATTCTGGCCCTCATGTAAAAGCTTTGGTTCAAAAGCAGATCGGGCCTTCCATTTCGATGCTGTTTCGCATGCGAAGCTTATCTTTAAGATGAAAACACTTGGTAGGACTATCGATGATATTTCTTGTTCGTTGTTTCTGATTATTTGTCAAATCGTTATCAAAGAGTGAAAGTTTTGAATTCCGTGTCTGAGCAGATACCCGTCACTTCTGGAGTTCCCCAGGGTAGTGTTCTTGGTCCCCTACTTTTTTAATCTATATCAACGATTTGCCCCCAATTTTGCGCAACAACATTCGTCTCTTCGCTGATGACTGCGTTTTATACCGAAAAATTTGTTCCCTCACTGCGACTGCAACGATCTTCAGAGAGATCTACAAACAATTTCAGGTCGGTGTCAGGAGGGCAGTATGAAACTTAACTGAAAAATGCAAAGTTATGTCTTTCACAAATAAACGCAATCCAATTCCACAACATTACGCCATGAATGGTATTGCACTTTGCACATGTAGAAAAAATAACTTATCTTGGAGTTAATCTTTCTACCGATCTCAATTGGTTTCTGCACTTTATAATACTATTGTAAATAGGACACGTAAGGCTATATGTATTTTATTCGTCGGAATTTTATGGGATGTCCACAAAGTACAAGAGAACTCGCTTACAAACTAGACCTCAGCTTGAATATGCATCGGTTGTTTGGGACCCTTCCCTTGCTGCAGGCTTGTGCTCACTTGAAAAAGCACAGCGCTTAGGAGCTAGTTTTGTAACTGGAAAGCCACAGCAGTGTGTCTGACATGATATCTAAGTTAAGCTGGACATTGGACTCCGCCTATGCCTACTTGCTGTCGTTTTAAGGCTTTCTCGTTGCTTCTTGAATGATGAGATTATCGTAAGCTTTCTTACATTTTTTTTTGTCTCTTGCATAATCAGTTGCCGTTTTTGCATATATGAAACGGGGCCAAAAAACAATTCAATTCAATTTTTAGAGAATTTCTATGGGAAATGTGACCGAAATATGAGTGAACGTTCTTATTTTAGCCTTGCGAGATCGGTCATGGAGTATACCGTCACAACATGGCATCCATGGCACGCACACCACGTGGATTTGTTGGAGATGATTCAGCGTCGTGCAGCCCCTTTGCTGTGGAAGATTATCGCCACTCTTGCATTGGACTGGCATAATCTAGCTGGAATTCGCTGCGTGAAAGCAAAGAGTGATTCGCGCGGCTGCTCCTATTATTGAAACTTTACACTCTTTGTGTCATTCACGGAAGGAATGTGCTTCAAGTTTCATTTGTGGACAATTGAAAAAGATGTGGTAAAGTTTTCATTTTAGGATGTGCCCTGCTTTGCTGAGTGGATCGTCCTTCGTGACGAAATATCTGAGGGTACACTGCTCACTTTCAGTCTGATTGAGAAATTTATCTTCTGGTCAAAGATACCCACATTAATGATACCTATCGGACATTTCTTCAAAGTTCACCACTCTAGAAAACCGACAAGCCCCACATTAACGTGCTTTCTATTTTGCAATCTCTGTTAAGAAATGCGTTTTAATAGCCGCGTTTTTGCAAAAAGCCGCGTTGATACAAGAGATCTCGAAATGGCAATTTCTGCGCGCACGGGTCATGCGAATCTGCACCGTCCATAAGTTTTTTGAATGGAATCAACGGTGATTCATAAAATTTTGTCTGACTCTTGATTTTTCTTTTGGTGTTTTTCACTTTTGAAAAGACACATCTTTTGCTGGGATTCACTGAAGAGGGATCTTTGTCTGCTACAAAAAATTCCCAGAAAACGACACTTCTTGTCGGAAACGGGCCATTCACAAAAAACCTGCCACTGTCAACAAATAAAAGCATAGAGTGGAGCCCAAACGATGACCAGTGAACTCATAGGCGGCATTTTGTCAACAAAAAACACAATTCTGCTGAAGTCAAGTCAACAGGAAGATGAGCTACCTGCAATCGAATTTACCCCAAGTGCAATAATACATCTGTGGCCTTGATGCGAATTTTCGTTCGAATTGCAGGGAATGCAGGAACGCCACATGTGCCTGTTCTTGCGAAATTGGGTTGCGACACGCTTGTCTTGTGCTTTGGTTGCGCGTGAAAAAAACATAGCTCAAATGAAGAGGGTTCAAGCGACCGGCAAAGAATTACCAACAAAGACACACGCAAATACCTACCTACAGATTTGGGGATAATTCGATTTACCGCGTTGCATTCATCTCCAGGAGCCAACCCGAATGTTTTGGCACAATGACAAATTCGTCTGTTTACATCTTTCCCAAAAGCTGTATTCGTATACACCACAATTTTTCTTCATTTCACTGTGACTTTTTCCAAATCGTCCCCCGTGATTTTCATCTTTAGGTATCTTTTTCTCAATCAAGCGCAGAAAAGTGTCAGAACTTTGGTGCAATTGGTACAAACAATTTGTATGGAATGTTTGCATCAATGGAACCACAGTTTTTAGAGGATTAGATACACTCTTAAAACTGTGATGGAACTTTGGTTCAAAATTTGTTTCAAAGTCTTCTACCGAATCTCAGCCATTTTTTCTCTTTTTCTAAGAGGAACAACTTGAAGTCTATGTTGGCGAACACTTCTTTCAAGCAGAATCAAAGTTTAGCAGAAATTTGGACCTCAGGCATTTCTTTCTATTACGCTGCCTGCGCATTACCTTCCAGACATCAAAGTGTCAGATTCGGTGATTTCGACAACTTTTGTTGAATTCTGCTTTCCAAGTATAACTTTGTTTCGAGATCTTCAACAATTATTATTTTTTCTTAATTTGAATGGGAAAATATAAGGAACAACGTTGGGAAAAAGAATTTTTGGGTGGAATCTCGCAGAGTTCTGGATGTTGCCATTAAATTTCAGACGAAAGGATTTGACTGTTTTCACAGTTGAACTTATTTAAACTCAGCATCTGCTTATGAAAACGCCAACTACGGGGATTTTTCCGGGCATAAACACATACGTGGATAATATATCGATGCGGTCGGTTGACAAAAATCAATAGGCGAACACCATCCAGTAGGTTGACAACTGGAAATAGGCAGTGATAGGGGGTTAGGTATTGGTCGCTTTAGGTTAGCTTTAAGAAATAACAGAATACACGCAACTCTTCAGGAAATAACCAAGGTCAGCTTGAGAAATAACGAAAAGAAGCCGCAAATCACGTCTCGGGAGTTAGTTACTGTTGACAGGAAAGTTTTACCGTTTTACCAGCACTTTACGACCGTGTTTCTTGGGATTTTTTAACTTCGTACGGTACGCAGTACGCAGCCACCGGGTATATCCATGTGCCAGTGTCTGATTTTGACGTTTTGTGAGGAGATCATTCACGCAATGACATCAAATTTCTGGTCGGACGCATGTTGGCAGACAACAAGAACTCCAGCCCACCAACACATGCAACTGGTAATCTCAGTCCCTGCGTGTATATTTAAACTCATTCAAATTCGGTATTTGCTTTTTCGCCTTGCGTGGAAATGCAGCATTCGAATTTACTGGCCATTCCAAAAACAGCTCCAGCATGCATTGGATTCAAAAGCAATGGACCAAAATTGGACCAAACGGAAAATGGAACCAAAATGAGACACGAAAACAATTTGAATAAGAGCTTTAGGTCCTCCAGAAGTCGAAATGGGTAAAAGACGAAATGGGATTCGGTGAAAGAGGACATCAAGCTTCCCGTTTACAGCAGCACCACCTTTGTATATCTACGCGCGGTGCCGCCATCAACATGCGACATCTACGCATGTTCACACTAGATCTTTTTTTCTTTCAAGCGACAATGACCTTCACTGCGCATTTAAATCTGATGCAAACGATTTTTACAACCCTGCAATGCAATTTGACTTGACTTGCCTCGAATTTCTCATACATGATGTCCAAAATATCAGCAACGCGTCAACTGCGACCAGCCTGAGATCATAGCGATCAGATTCCGGCATCCAATAAATCTAAGTTATGTGCAGGACCAACTTTACCAACAGGAACAATGGCCGCTGCCTTTTTAGGGGCGAAATGAATAAAGGGGAGGAAATCAGTTTTTATGGGACAGAGCATCCGATAAGCATGATGGCATTGGACACTGCTGTGTGAAAACAGTTGGCATAAACAGCACAAAAACAGTTATGAGCTTGTTTTGTTTCTATTTCTTTTTTCTATCGTGGTCTTGAGGATAGAAATCCATGCATCGTACAGCATATGCAAGGACAGGTGTCCATTCGAAATTCACCATGCAATATCATGAAGCCTTGTTCATTCTCAGTCTGTGAGTTACCCCATTTTAGACACTATGTACGAGTACCTATCCAAAGGTTTCTGCTCCAAAAACCTTTTTACCTTTCGCTTTTTACCGATCCCCCACCCCCGTTGCAGCCAGCAAATAACAAAAATGGGAAAGAATGGAAACTAGGGCAATGACAGGGTAGTCCGAAAATATCAAATTTTATGGTCATGCAACGAAACTTTGATATCTGCTTCTTTGATACTTCCATGCACCTTCCGGTTTTTGCCATTTTCAAAAATTTTGTTTCTGTGACTGGTTTCTGATTTTGCGATCTGGCGAGTGGTTTCGCCGTGTTGTGCATTTTAAAAGCATTCCCCATTTACGAGCTTAATCCATGCGCCATGCCGTGTTTTCTCAACACATTTTATTGTTGCCACTTTATGAATGCGCCGTGCTGTGGATACGCGCGGAGCATGAAGACGGAAAGAAATCTGATTGTTAAGAATTGTCTGGTTAAAATGATGACATAAAACTTTTTTGTCTATTCCACTTGATTTCCATCGAAAAAAAAAACTGCTGCGATTAAGGTAAAAAACTCATGAGGCCGTGTTCCCTCAGGGGTCTCAAATGAGACCAGGTTTTCATTCTTTCAGTTCAACAATGATCGAATGACATCACTGGATCCAAATCAACTATTGACTAAAATAGTTGGCAGCAAACCAAACACTTTACTCCAGAATGTACCCATTATCCTATGGCATTGGCACGTTGTCACTTTGTTATAAAAATTTTAGAGACCATGGTATTCTCAATTGCACTCACACTGCATCTTCAACTCAAGAGTTAATTTAGAAGATGCATGCATTCTTCGCAACAATGGAAATAGATTGATGTTGCATAGAAATGAAATTTTCGCAAATCTATCCACCTCAATTGACTATTCGTACAGCTCATTCCACTTGAAGATATGAGCTGAGAATGCTTCCCGCTTTGGCATTCAAACATTCAGCGAAACTTTGATTTCTGCGCCGAATCCCCGGCACAGAAATCAAATCAAATTAGACACCGGCAAACTCCCGCGATCCCGACTCCGACAGCGAACACCTTTCACAGCTGCAAAGTCAAAAAAAGATCGGCCGACTCCCAGCGCAAATACTCTTCAAGGTTGCGCAAAACATAGGGTTGCCTCCCTTCTTTGCAATCCCTCCTTTAAACGCAGTAAAATGCTGAATGCTGGTGACCATACTTGGGAGCACTTTTGCATAGCAAGTTTTCGCACGACTTCTTGCAGCACCCAATATGTAATGTTTTGGGTTGAGATAGATGCGTCAAAATTATTTTTCACCCTGCAAAAAGCGAAGCGAATTGCGAAATGGAATCAGGGTCAATGGCAACAGCGAAAAAAGGATGAGCAGTTGCTTACATGCACGGAGAAGAGTAGGGTCTTCCAAAAAAGATTGGAGAAAGATTGAGCATGATATCTAGCAGTTTCGGGCAAATTCGAAAGCGTGCATGTGATCGCACTGTTTCGGTTCCTCTTTTGGCCTTTTTATTCTTCTTTGGGTCTCTTTATGCCAGTGGAAAATGGCAGAAAGCGCAACCTGGCCCCAAAAGCTGGGGCATTCATATGATGTGTGATCTACCCGTTTCGGCAATCGACGAATATGCGGCCACCGGATTTTGCGGGAACATAAACATCCTAACATAATCAAACTAAAACTGTTCTGACCTAACCTAACCTGGCCTAACCTAACCTAACCCTTTGAGGGTAGGTCAGGTTGGGTTAGATTAGCTTAGGATAGACTATATTCGGCCGTTCATATGGACCCACCAAATCATGTGGGCCGCATATTCGTCGATTACCCCCGTTTCTTCTTAGCTAATTCAACCTGAACGAGTGACCTAACTTTCCTACCCTACCTGAACCTACAGCCTGCTGCCTGATGTCAGCCTACTACCTAGCGACAGCCGACAGTGCCTGGTGTCCACCTACTGAGTAGATCACAGCTTGTACGATTGCCAAAACTGGCAGCTGAAAATATTGAAACATTATCCTGTGGCTGATGGACTCCTCTACTTTTCAAGCACCCTGCACCCACTTCAGGCAGATCGGCTTTTATGAGGCTTCTACCTGCGAAGGTAAAGATTCAAGATTTTCGTTTTTAAACGCATCATGCCACATCCCATGCATGCGCAACAGCGACAACAGCAAGGGCAAGGACATGCGCAGGAAGGAATAGAACATATCAGGCAAGAATAAATGAGCAATAATTTGAGGGTTGTCGGGATTGCCCAATAAAGATGACAGCTCACTCACAGTCATCCGATAACATTGTTCGAGCTCGAAAGGAAAAAGTTGCCCGGCCAAATCGGTTCAGTTTGGAGTGGGATTAGAAATCATGAGTGTCGTTCTCTGGAGAGTGTTGAGAAATAGATCTGGGTACAGGTGCTCAAAATCGGACTATGGAGGTCCGACCTAAAAAGATCTTTCGGTTCTACTTCCTCATGTTGGATATGTGTCCGACCGGTGCCGCTGTCCGACACCGACTGTTCCGTGTCCTTTTTCGTGCAGATCTGATTTCAGTCTTGACGCATTGAACAATTACGGCTATTTCGGTTTTGAAGAACTGTCGTCTTAAGGCTGATCACCTTGCTGACGTGCTTAACCATTGTTTGATAGCAAGTGTGATTGCTCACATATCGCGGCCTGCCTGGTGGTGATCTGTGGTCGGCCCGAGAACCCGGGCTCTGGTTTAATGCAGGATTTTATTTGTTTCATCCGGAACTTAATGCTCTCGTTCCTAAAGAAATTTTTTCTCGAAAGTGTTGGTTGAGGTTTTTTGCGTTTTCGGCCGCGCCGGGCCTTCAGCATCAATCCCGCGAATGAACATGAGTTGCTCTACGGTGAAATATATAACAAGAAAATCGAAAACAATCCTGAAAACGTTTTTAAAAGCTGACAAAGCAAATAATTAGATACCTATATCTTGTCATGGAAATTTCAAGAAAAACGGTAGCAGTTGCAACAGTTGTAATGTGGTGCTAAAAAGTGGAGCATTGCAATTTTTAACCGTTTATAACGATTTTTCTTGTTTCCTGCAACTCCACCGAAACACCTCAAAATACTAAACTGCTTGGAGGTTATCCGAGAAACTCCAACAGGGAACACTCATGTGACATGACCCGTGGTTGGGAGCTTTACTGATATCGTGATACACGCTGTGCGAGCTCTCGTGTCCTTTTTTGAAATTGCTATTAGGCATGCTTGAGGACAGAAGAAACATAACACCTGCTGTGGATATTCAGCGCAGAATTTGATCATAAAATTGCAAATTTTTGGCCGTAAAGCATTCAGACTCTTTCTCACAATCGGAATGTCGTACCCTTTTTTATCTGATATTCCCATTCTGGTGATTCAGCTCACTTACTCGCAGGTGTTTTGATCGTTTTGCGGTAATTTTGCACGCAAAGTTTCTGATTTCCGTGACTTGTGAGACGAGTAGTTGGCAAGGTGTTTTTCAGAGAACTATTCGTTCATGGGTATTATGAATAAAATTTACCGTATCGAGCCACCGCGAGCTATACACACCTTGTCAGAAGTCTTTGAACATGGGAGTTCATAATTAACTCAGGCACCACTTTGAATCAATGGCAGCCATGCGCCGCAACACATCATCACTCGTGTGAGGCGTAAAGTTGCACTAAGCCCTGATGAAATTAAATGGCCCCTGCGTTAACTAGTACTTCAAATGGTCGGGGACATTTGATAAGCTTCGTGTTTGCCACGTGGCATTGCTTGAAGTTTGGTCGAAATTTGAGCTCGGAGTCTGCATCAATGCTACACTCGACCCAACTTTACACCCATGCCGGTTATTCTGGATCTTGCCAAGGCCTTCGATCTTGTCCCTCATCATAGGCTTGAACGGAAGCTTATACAGATAAATTTTCCACCAAAAATTGTCGCAATTGTTGACTCCTTTCTTGCAAATAGATCTCAGCGCGTTTTGGTGAAAGATTCCTTCTCCGCAGAAGCGTTTGTTACATCAGGAGTTCCCCAAGGTAGCGTCATAGGACCTCTTTCGTTCCTAATCTACATGACATTAATGACATTGCTGAAGTTGTCGAATCCACAATTCGTCTCTTTGCTGACGATATTGTAATCTGCCGGCCTATTCTTTCTCCCAATGACTGTACCACTCTGGCAGCGGATCTTTCTTCTGTGCATGACTGGTGCGAGAGGTGGGGAATGCATGTGAATGCGCAAAAAAGTGAAGAGATGTGTTTTTCTTCCCGCATGCCCACCGCGTCAATAAGCAATCCATATTTCGGGTCACGCCCGTTTGGTCCCGGGCCGTATCGTCCCCGCCCGTTTGGTCCCGCCCGTTTGGTCCCGAGCCCATATCGTCCCGTGCCCGTATGGTCCAGGAGGCCTTTTGGTCCCGGGCCGTTTGGTCCCGGCCGTTTGGTCCCGAGGCCTTTATCGTCCCGGGCCCCTATTGTCCCGATACCGTTTGGTCCCGGCCGTTTGGTCCCGGCGGTTTGGTCTGCAGGCATCCTCCCCAGCACAATGTGCCTTGGTGAACCAAATCAGAAAAAGTGAAACGAGTACGATTATCTGATTTTGATAATTGTTTGGTGAACTTTCAGACCCTCCTTCAACAGCAAAGTGACTGCCACCAGCAAATGCAGTCCCAAATCGATTCAATGAAATTGCAACTTGTGAATTTGCAACAGTACGTCAGAATAAATAACATATCTTGTTTCGTGGTCTACCAAATATTCCAACAGAAGGGAGTCTTCAATTAATCAGAGACATTCTTAACAATATCAGTGCGGAAAAATAGATGTCAATTTTCACTTTCAATCTCATGTGGATTTCTGTCACTTTCTGGGAAAGCCGAACGCCAACGGGTCAAAGACTCTTTTGGTCAAATTTGCGAACCGATTTGTGAAACAGCAATTTGTCCGGCATGCGTAAGAGCAGGCTGAAGTGACATGATCTTGGGTACATTGAACTTCCAAATACCCCGATAACTGTTCAAGAGCATCTTGTCAAGGAAAAATGGAGTTGGACAAGGAGACGTTTTACAAGAAAACGGACAAGATGTGGAAATACATTTGGACACATGAAGGAAAAATTCTTCTCCGTAAAGCTGATGGTTCACGACCGATTGTTATTTCACAGACTGATGATCTTAAGCTGATTGTGTAGTTTTAGTTTTCCATTGCATTTGATTTTCTATGCTGCAACTGACATAAAGGTAGTTAAGCAACAGAATGGACATTTGTCAGATACAAACTTTACTGTTACTTCAATGAGTTTGCTTGTTGTGCTCTGGAATAAGATTATCCCAAGTGGGTCTCTGAATATTATCAGTTGGAGTGGCAGGAGTCTATCAAAAGCATTTACAAGCTGAAACTATTCCTATCTGTTGCCTCTTTTCCATATGTCATTTGTTGTGCATAACTGAAACATGGCAGAGACCGGGTTCACGCAGATTCGAGAGATTACCTGAAGTCCTGAAGTATGTGGCGCGCCACCAAACCACCGGGACCAAACGGCCGGGACCAAACGGCCTCGGGACTAT
>JASGXE010010963.1:0-14871 GCA_030068105.1 Sinentomon sp. SZTP_YWyxl | reverse complement strand
ATTTTACCCTAAAATCGGGTAAAAACCCGAAAAAGAACAACACTGCAGCAAATGTCATCATACACCTGGGAAGGGGAAGGGAGGGAAGGGAAGGACACGCGACCGTCGGCTGCAATATTCGTAAGGATAGGAAAGGGTCAAGGAAGGAGGGGTGAGGAGGGTAGATATAGGAGTGTGGAAAACATATCATCGGAATGTGGACGGGGCCTAAAGTCATATAGCATTCAATACAGGCACACAACAGTCATACACACGCGCCTCAAACAAGACCTCCCCACCATCAGCATCAAGCATGCAGCATGAACCAGCACACACGCACACCACAACATTACCATTCGCAATCTCAAATGAAAATATGCAAAAAAGCGAATAAAAGTGAGACATAGGTAGGTGAAAGAAAAGGAAGAAGGTTGGGAAATGACGAAATGAAGAAACAAAGCCAACAACATGAGATTAGACAAAAGAAAAAGAAGCAGAAGATAACACAGTCAGACCCACATGGGTTCCTGCATCGGGGGAATGGGTTCGCCTTGCGTCAGTCGCGCGGCGACAGCGCTGTCCGACAACTGCCGGTAAACTGGCGCAGGGAGTCACGGAAGCACCAGCGGCGTTCGCCAGCAGTGCGCACACTCCCTCTTCCCAGCTGCGTGAAAAAGGTTTGCACTGACCACGCAGAGGGGGGCCACCAACATGGGCAGCCGACTCCGGGCAGGTTCAAATGTCGTCCTTCGTCAGAGCCACTCTTGTGGCCAGTGAGGAAGACAGTCATCTCATTGGTGAAAATGATCGGGAAACATCACTTTTTCGCGAGCAATGGGATTTTGATTTGGAGGAGCAGAATCCATCTTCCTTTTTGTTTTTCAACTCGACATTTTTTTTCTGTTTGTTTTAATTACATTTTAATTTCAGTTTATAACAAACAGAAAAAAGAAAAGAAGCACACAACAAAAATTCAGTTTGTTTACAAAAAAGTTCAGTTTCATTTCCACAGTTCAAACAAGAGTAGGTGTTCCATTTTCATTGCTTAACATTTCAAAATTTCAATGATTTTATCAAATATTCCAGTATGCCCAAAAAACCCATAAACGGATAATTTCAAAACCAAAAACTTACGGTTGCATTGCAGTCGAAGCAGCACTCACATAATGCATTTTTCTCTTTCTTTTTTTTTCTCCTGTTTTAGAATGTCAAGGTGAGCAGTTGGATAAACTGTGGTAACGGATGTCTGATGAACTCAGGAGATGACACGGAATGAAGGACGAAGGAGGTGTTGGTGATGATGATAACCTAGCCCAGAGGATGATTGATCTGACGCTGAGCCAATGATGAAGGATTTAGCCAAAATTCAAAGCTAAGTTTTTCTGTTTCTCTTTCATTCATTTTTGTCTTTAGGTAGGTAGGTAGGCCTAACTTTAACTTATCTTGGATTCCAGGGCAAGAGGAGCTTTGAACATGTTTGTGAAGGAGCAGTCTCGCTGTGGTATTTTAGGTAGGTGTGTAATTTGTGTTGCGCTGGGGTTCTGAGAGTGAGTGAAATACCTGTGTTTTGTCTTTTTATTCGAGAGTAAATTTTGGGTTGTGGGTTTTTGCCGAAAAGAAGGCATCATACCTTACGTCTTGTCTTGCATCAGAGGTTGATGTTGAATGTATGATGTTGACATTTGGTGGAAATTGAGGCTTTTCAACCGAAAATTTTGACTTTGCAACTCGAAATGGCGACTCCGAAATTCGAAATTTCAACTGCTTTGCAAAGTGAAATTTCGGTTTTGCAACTCGAAATTGGCAGCGACTCCAAAATTCAAAATTTCTTTTTCAAACATTTTTTTGAATTTTTCAGAATTTCTTTTTTCAAAAATTCAAAAGTCCAAAGTTCTGTTTTGCAACCCCGAACTCGGAAATTTCGTGGAAATTTTGCCATTGACTTTGAATTCCAAAATTTCGACTTTGCAAAGCGAATTTTGACTTTGACTTGCGAAATTTTGATTTGCAACTCGACACAACGACTCTGAAAATCGTGATTTCGACTTTGCAACTCAAAATTTGGAATGCCAAAATTTTGTCTTTGCAACCAAACATTTCGATTTTGCAAAGCGAAATTTTGATTTTTCAACTCGAAAATAACGATTCTGGAATTCGGAATAAAAATTTGGCAACTCGATATTTGGACTTTTCGCAGTCATTTCGAGTTCAGGAAGCTTAGAATTTTGATTTCTTAGCTATCCATGGGAATGCATGTTAAGTTGGCAACCACTCTCTGCTGTCCGAAATTCGAGAGGTGAGCATTTTGTCTACAATTTTTGGGGAATGTATGACGTCGACCCTGTAACGACATTTTTGCTGCAGTGCAGTGTTTCTGAGGCACAGGGTTTGATATGGCACGACAACTTTGTTGAAGCAATCTTGGTTGGAGAAGCCATCATTGACCATGTGAAGGAGAGTTGGTAGCAGCTTTGTAACGGGGCCCGTTCAGATCCCGTATATGGGACCAATATGGATGGTGTGACATGGATTTAAACATGCGTTCTCAATCTCGGAAGACCGGATGACGGAAGACAATGTCCCCACCATTTCAGGAAGACAGGAGACCTTAAATGTTTGTTCCTCGCCATGGTTTGTGTTTCAGTGTCGAGTTCAAAACAAGCTTTGAAAGAAAAAAAAATTTGAGTTGCAGAAAGTCAAAATTTTGAGCTGCAGAAAGTCGAAATCATGTTTCTCAGCTTCATGTCTCTTTGTGCATTCCCTCAGAGGTGGACCATTGGACAAGCACTGGAGGCAGAAATCATCAAGTGGCACAGGATTAACGACAATTTATTTTGGGCAGGGTTTTTTTTTCTGTTTTATTTTCTCGCATTCGTGCTCCGCGAAAGCATGGGCTCTGGAATTCCCGATGATGTGTTGCCCTTGCCGTGAATTTTTCCGACTAACAGCTCTAGGGGAGCTCGAACTCTGTGCCGGCATCTCTCAGCCTCCTTCAGTCGTTAACCTGAATTGATAGATGTGCTGGAGAAAATGAGAATCTGTACCGATATCTTTTCAGTATTTCATGATCTCTGCAGAGCTCAGCCAGCAACGCAGCATGTGCATGGTGATGCGAATGCGAATTCGTCAAAAAAAAAATGAATTTCGCATTCTCGCTTTTGCGTCAGTTCAAAAAAATCAATTTGGCTCCACCATGGGTGGGGCCGTTGCTGGGCTCAATATTCTCGTCAAAAACATGTCTGAATGTCGCCGAATTTTTGTGCAAGTCATCCAAAGTTGGCCTTGCCGTCCAAGGTTGGCCTTGCCGTCCAAATTCAGCCTTTGCCGTCCTGGGAACATTGATCCCATGTTCCCCCTTTTTTTACACCCCTGAAAACTTGGAAGATCAACTCAAGATGCCCTTTGTGTCACAAGTGATGCAATTAAATCAGAGCTGGATTTTGGCAAGCACTGTGTTACTATTTTTGCTGACATTTCTAAGGCTTTTGATTGTGTGATTCACAGAAACCTTGTGTGCAAACTTCATCGGTATGGAATTAGGGGGGTTTTTGCTAACTTGATCACGTCTTAGGTACTTGTCTGGCAGAAGGCAACGTGTTAAGTCAGGGTCTCATTTATCTGGGTGGACCAATATAGATAGAGGGGTTCCTCAGGGAAGTATATTAGGTCCTCTATTGTTCGTTATTTACGTTAATGACCTTTTTAATTATCTGTCTCCTTTAGCTGTAGCCTTTGCGGATGATATATCTATTGTTGTATTTGGTCCTACTGTTGATGATGTGTTAATTTATGCTCGGTCCGCTATTGTTAGTTTGAACCATTGGTGTGTCTGCAATGGACTGTCACTGAATTTTACGAAAACATCATTTATAAATTTTGGTCGTAACATTATCGCTGGCACTCCGCTCTGCTCACTGAACATCAGCAACCAAATTGTCCACGAGGTTCTGTCGACCAGATTGCTGGGATTAGTTTTTGATTTTAAGCTGGACTGGGGAGAAAATATGAGTGTGTTAACAAAGAAATTGTCTAGCGGTCTGTATATGCTTCGGGTTGCCCATAGATACCTTCCTCGAGAATGTGTTTCTATGCTCTATCATTCTCACTTCATGTCCCATTTGTCCTACTGTGCAGCTATCTGGGGTGCCAGCATATTGAAAAACATCAAACCCATAAGTATTCTTCACAAATCTGCCCTGCGCATTGTATTAGGTCTCCCCTTTAATTACCCAATGAAAGGAGTGTTTAAATCTTGTGGGCTGTTTAATACATACCAGGTGATATATTTTCAAATTCTGTTGTTAGTCTACAAGTACTTGTAGGTACTCTCCCACATTTAACGCCTGCTGGTTAAACCCCAATTTATACTCAGTTTCAGCGGGGCGAATGAGTATTGTGGGCCCTCGAGTTGAAAGTCTCAGATCTGCTGCTAATACAAATTATCTAAGAGCCAAGAGGTTTAGGACCACTTTTGGCAGGAAAACTCTGGAAGCCTGTGGTTACCGTCTTTGGAATTCTCTTCCAGTTATCTTAACGTTTGTGTCCGAGCCTTACTATTTTTAAAAGTTCACTCAAAAAGACCATGCTAGAACAGCAGCTCTTTTATGAACACCAGGCTTGTTGATAAGTCAGGGTTTTTAAAGCATTTGGACCTTTTTATTTTGCGTCACTTCTATTATTTGCCCAACTCTGTACTAAGGTAAAAAGGTGCCTACTGAAAACACACTATCTTTGCATTCCTTTGTCACGGACAACATTTAGCTTTTCCTTAACTAGGCCTGCCTTGAAACTAGAATAGGTTTTCCCACCCTAACGTTTAAAATGTCAGTTTCAATTGCATTTCCTTTTCCTCATCCCAATTTCTCCTCCAGTTGCGTTCACAAATAGCAGGGTTGCCACTGGCTTGGTCTCATTGCTGAGTTCCTCGGTTCAGTGCGATTTCACCTTGAAACAGAGGGGTACTGAGGGGGGACAAGGTGGTGTGACCTGGCTGGTGGTAATTCCGAGTCAGTTTGTGTCCCATTAGGTATCTGCCCAGATAGGTAATCTTTTGAAATTCATTGCTAGCTCTGTTTTCTTTTTTTTCTCCACTTTTATTGAACATTTTTTGATCTGTACTGTGAAATCTCCATTTTCCCCAAGGCAGCTATCATAGGGTTAGGCAGGTGTGTTTTTCTTCCACCCCATTGTAGATATGTGTACGTTGGTTCATGATTTTTAGCAGCCTACCTTATGAATTCTATTCTTTTCTTTCCTTTTCCAATGTTCATGGCATGTGAATTTTGCCTAGGGAAAATGAACCATACATACTCCAACTTCATTTCCTATTACATCTCATCGATTGCCTACTGGCTGTTGCCGTCATCTGTGGTCAATTTTGAGACTGAATTTCCTGCTGCTCAACCACTCCATTCGGGTTCGTTTTCATCAATTCTTGCTTGGTTTGGTGGCTACCTATTATTTTATTCTCACTCCCATTGTTGTTTTTGTCTGCAACGAGGTCATTTTGTTGTCCAAACGTTTTTGGTTTTCCTGTGACGGGGTCGTTTTGCTGGCCAAACATTCGACTTGCGCTTTGCCTTTTCTCCTTCACTGCCATGGATTTGGCGTTTTGTGAGTACGAACTGGGGGGGCAGTTTAAAAAAAAAAAAAAAAAAAAAAAACCCTCAGATTGAGTAGTTGCTAGGAAAGCCATTTGGCTTTTATACTTCCCAACAAATACTAGCTGCTGTAGTAGCTATTATCCCGGTAGGTAGGCCATCTCTATTGTCTGTCTTGTCGTCTACCGATCCCGATTGGTAGCAGACTCAAATGACGGTTTTGATCTGAGTGGTACCACAATACACGACATCACCTTGTTTGGTTAAAAGGTAGACCGCATGTGGGTCTGCTACTTCTTGGGATTGGCAAGATGTGTGTTGTTGAACATTTCCCCCTTGACTTCAGTTTGTTTTGTTTCATTAAATAACAATTTGTGCTGCCAGCTAACTGATATTTTGCTTTCTTTTTTTCTATTCCAAACTTACTGTTGTGTTGTGGGGCGCAACACCACAAATTTATCTAGGGAATATGACACATAATTCGGACGTTTTTCTATAATTGGTATGTTTTAATGGACCAATGATATGGTTCCGCTATTGAATTCAACTGCTGGTCACCAATGAACTTTCAAATGCGATGATGCTTATGTTGATGATCCTTGGACAAGTGGATTATGCGTCGGGCAACACAATCGTGAGTTTTGGAACTGGTTTAATTCTTTTGGTCAATAACTTGCCATAAAATTGTCTATTAATTGTTTACTTTCAAATTATTGACCTTGTTGAAAATTTCAAATTGAGCAATAATTGTTAGGAAGTGACTAAAACACTGAACCTGCTTGTCTTGCTTGTCCTACTGGTAATGGCCAGGTTCGGGTTAGGTTAAGGTTAGGTGAGGTTATTTTAGGTTAGGATAACCCAATCTAACAATAACCTAACCCATTTGACCTTTACCAGCAGGACAAGCAGGTTTCCAGCAGGACAAGCAGGTTCAGCGTTTTAGTCACACCCTAATTGTTAAACTGGGATTTTGCTTTATTTTCTAATTAAAAAAAAAAAACAGAAAAAAAACCACACAGCAAAACATCAAAAAATGCAAACGAGACTGCTCCTTCACAAACATGTTCAAAGCTCCTCTTGCCCTGGAATATAAGATAAGTTAAAGTTAGGCCTACCTACCTACCTAAAGACAAAAATGAATGAAATCGAAACAGAAAAACTTAGCTTTGAATTTTGGCTAAATCCTTCATCATTGCTCAGCGTCAGATCAATCATCTCCCGGGCTAGGCATCGTAATTACACCACCTTCGTCATCCATTCAGTGTAATTACACCACCTTCGTCATCCATTCAGTGGGAAGGAAACGCGACCGTCGGCTGCATTATCGAAAGGAGGGGGAAGGGGAACGGGAAAAGTAGGGGTAAGGACCGCGAAGAGATCATCGGAATGTGGACGGGGCCTAGTCATAGAGCAATCACTTCAGACACCCAAGCAGACACACACACATACACAACCAGGCAAGATCCAACCTTGAGCAAACTCTAACACTCATTTCCTCATGCATATCCAATCACAATCTCAAAAAAATACACTGAATTCAATTCGGTCGGCCATTCCTTTCAACTTTCTGACTAAAGATAACTTCCATCCATGCACCACCACAACAATGGGAAACTGCTTCACCCATTCCGGGAAACGATCCAAACGGCACACGGGCGGCAAACCAGTCGACTCGTTCCTTCTGGTCCCGGAATTCGTGTATGGCTGGCACTCCGGAATTCGTGTAATGGTTAGCAATTATCAATGACCCCCGAGAGCCACCCAGGCCTACCATGAGGTTAGCCCCGCTTCTCGGTGCACGATCCTTTAGCCGGTTATCCCCGCCGCCCCATGTGCCCCTGGATCGTCCCCGTAACAAAGCAGGCCAAGATGTTCTCAAAATCAAAAGCCATTTATTTACACATTTGGAATGATGGAAATGACGGAAAACCGGATTTCATTGCGAACAAGTGCGTCTCTGCTTTTAGACTGAGTTGTTTGATTGAAACCAAACGAGAAAATGGAGAAAAGTTGAAGAAAAACAAGAATACAGATCATGGACCTACGGTCTCGTGGGATTTGTCTTTACGAAATTGGCTGAACAAAGCAAGTGTCTCGTGAGAATGCAGAGAAAAAGAAAGACCAAATGAAATCAAATGTCTAAAAATAGACGTGGGAACGGGAATGCAAATATACGAAAATTGACTTGTGAAAAACGGTTTGCGGATGATGGCGAAATGAAATTTTGAAATGATGGCGAAATGAAATTTTTTCATGGAAACTGGCAACAAGGGGTGTGCAGAATCGGAATCGAGCTCAAATCCAGGAATCGGAATCGAATTTTGGAATCGGAATCGCGATTGCCCCGGAATCGGAATCGAGACTTGGAATCGGAATCGGAATATTCAGTTTTTTGTTAGATATCTCAAAACACCCCCCCCCCGGGTATGCGATAGCAGTTTTGTGGCATCCATTGCTATTTTCTTGCAATCCCATCCCACATCGGTGAATAGCACACCTCTAGGTGTGCGATTGTCTGGAATCGGAATCGAGCTCAAATTCCAGGAATCGGAATCGAATTTTGGAATCGGAATCGAGACAGCCCCGGAATCGGAATTGGAATCGGAATCGAGATAGTCCCGGAATCGGAATCGAGATGGCCCCGGAATCGGAATTGGAATCGAAATAAGTATCTCGGAATCGGAATCGAGTTTTTTAGAATCGCACACCGCTACTGGCAACAAGTGATACCTTATCTTGTTCAGCAACCACTAGGTACTTTGAAAAAAATTGCAGGAAAATCATAAACTACATGGGAATATTCCCAAAATATCCAGGAATACCTGCTTCTAAAATTCCCCAAAAATTGGAATATTCCCAACATTTCCCGGAACATTCCCAAAATTCCCGTGAATATTCCCAAAATTCCCAAAGAGGGAATATTCCCAAAATTCCCGGGAATTTTCGTTTGTTCCCAAAATTCCCGAAAAAGGAATATTCCCACAAAAGTAAATTCCCGGGAATTTATGAACACTACACTTTACGTATGTCTTAATCCTTAACTCCCAGTACCTAACAATTCCTAAAAGCACTCCTGTCAACACTTCATTTGTATGGATCGTATCTAAGATCCTCAATACCCAAATTTTAATGAACAAATTGGAAAGAAAAGAACATCAATAGTTAGTTTAGGATGAAATCTTATCCTTATAATTACAAGCAAAACATCAACAAATGAAATGCACTTTACAATTTGTGGTTTGCATCACAGTTCATATCATGATATGCTTTGTCTCCACCAACACACAGGCAGTTCATCCGGCTTTTTTATCAAAGTTTTTCCTTCCTCAACTTGCTTTCCCCGTTTGCAACTTTATCACACGAAACCACTTCCACTGAGAGCTCCCAGAGATTGAGAAAGTCCACTTCACTGACCAAAGTCTTCTTGCTCCCTCAGTAATATCTTTCTGGGCATCACTCGACTCTTTCTCCCACCATCTTGGAACAGGTAGACAAAAGTTCAAACCAAGTGCATGCTATGTTGTATGCGGACACCTGCTGCTTGGTTGGGCTAAGCCTGTAGTCGTCTCACCACGGGATTCAGCTCTACCCTTTTTGTTGTCGTCTTATGCTCCACTCTTCTTCGTTGTTCCCATTAATGCTTCCTTGGAACACTAAATTCTCAAGGCTAATATCGGACTATGGAAGCCAGGGATTCTCAGCAAGAAGAGCACCTTCAGAAAAGAGCCCCTCCCCCACCCACCTAGAGGAATAGAAAGAAAAAAAAACAAATCAGCACATCCTAACACATTTCCCGTTACAAAGAGATGGATCTTTGAAATCTTGTAAGTTTGTAATCTGATGCTTTTGTAACATGTGTGCCACATTTTGGCATGTTTTCTCTCTTTGCTACGATTGGACACAAATTTTCTTGGAGGTCCATATAACCACTTGGTGAAATTGATGATTTTTTTTCAATTCTCCGGCAGAAATATCCATTTTCACACAATGAAGCATGAAAACCCTGCAGAAATGTCAAAAACAAAGAACAAAAAATAGCTCTTAAATATCCTCCGTCTGCCATTTAAGCTGTTCGGATCGGGTTGAGAAGTGTGGCATCAAGATAAATGTGTCGGCATTGTTGTGGTGCTTGTTATCCGTCAAGTAATATTGAAGGGCAGGAAATAAAAAAAAAAACACTAACTTGAAAGAGTGGACGACAAAGCACAGAGAAAGGAGAAGATGAAAGTGCACATTCTCTTCCTCATCTTAACATCCATTCGATTCAAGACTGACACTGTTCGAGTCGTTGCATTCGTGTCACCCAGGCCTCTCTCGAGCTTTCCAAATTTTTTGTCATTCCCGTTTCACGGGTGAGTAACCTGCCTACGATTGAAGTACCTACCATAGGTATTTGGTAGGTGAAAACGTAACATACCTACTCCAGTATGTTGGGCCTGGGTAGGGCTGCAAAATTTCGTTTTGGACCCTGGAGGAAGAAACTTTGATCGTTTGAACCTGGTGCCGGAAGATATTCAAGAACTATTTTTTGTTCTCCAGCCTTATTTTCTTCCCGGTAGTAGGTACATCATCCGGGTTACGAGGTGACCCAAAAACCTAACTTCGCCATCCGTTGTCCGATTTTGATAATTTTTTTTCCTCTGAAAGAGCGTTGAAAGAGAAATTTAATGCAACAAACTGCAAATCCCCAGCTATAATACTTTTTTTGCCAAATGGGAAAAACTCGTGAAAAGTGGTCAGTTAGCAGAATCGGATCTCCTCCTAAGCGGTTTGACTGATTAGGTTGAAATTTTACAAAGGTCCCAAACTTGATTGGGGCCACAAATGGTACCACTTTCAGAAGAATTGGCAATCTGGCTTGTCTGGAATATGCATTTAAAACTCTTACGCTGCATAATTGCAGCTAGCGCTAAGGAGCAAATGTGAAAAAAACTGAAAATAATTTAGCTCTGTGGCCCATTATGGCCCATTATGCCATTATGGCATTTTTGCCCAAAAGTCACCTGGACATGTGGTCAAAATTTCATGCAAATCGGTCGAGAGGTTTAGGAGGAGTTGTCTTTTGTAGGCGGAAAAACCGAATAGATCCGCAGTTGCAAAAAAGACATTTGAAAGTCGAGGTGTCAAAAAAGCACTTAGTCGCATCAAATATCTGGCAATGTATAAGTGGTCATCTGCTCATGTGAACAAATACCAAGAATAATAAATACCTGATAAAATGGACATGTTTTGGGTCCCCAATACATATGGGACAACAAATGGTGCCACTTTCAGAAGGACAAGAGGTCTGGTTTGACTGGGATACAAGTTATTATCTCTTACGCTAAACAGTTGCTGCTAGCGGTACCTTGCAGCAACAAGAAAATATCAATAAAACCGAATATAATTGAGCTATGTGCCCAGTTATGGCAACATTTTTGCCCCAAGTTGACCTGCACAAGTGGTCAAAATTTCATGCAAATTGCTCAAGGAGTTTTTGAGCAGTTCAAATTTGTAGGTTGTGCTGTTTTATGCCCTCGGCAGGAAGGAGACTTGTCCAATTTCTCTTCGCCTTTGAGATGCTGTCACTTCGTCATCTTTCATCCGATTTTAATGAAACAAGCACCATTTTCTTCAGCAAGAATTCAACTTTCTGAAACATTAAAAAAGCTGAAACGCAATTTTTTTCAGATTTTTTCTGTTTTTTGGTCACCTCGTAACCTTCCGTTCCAATTCCGGGAGCACTGCTCCTGTGCCCGTTTTTTTGTAACTCTTGGCCTGTGCTTGTTGCCACCTGCCGACCCTTTTTTTACTTGTTTCCCCATTTGTTGCCAACATAGGGCCTACCTACCTATCTAATCGCCAGCTTGCAGATTTTTTGGTCACAGCTCATCATTCACTTCACTGATATAGGTGAACTTGCCTTTGCCATTGCTTAACCCTTCATCTCTATCTCTGCAACACTTCAAAATCACACTCTATCACTACCTTGTTATTGAAGGACGACAGATTTGATCTGTGCAGTTGGGCCAGACAGATTTAGGTACCTACCAGACCTCTGCCAGGAAGATGTCGAATACATCTCAGAAGCACAGGAATTTTGTAGCTGAACCCATTGGAGAGAAACCAGTCACTGAGCTTGGTGGTATTGGGCCAGTTCTCGGCAACAAACTGATCGCCAGCGGATTTGACAAGGTGAGCGATCAGGTTTCTTTCTGCCAAATCTGTTTTGGGCACAGGCCTATTGACATTATTTTGAAAAAAATTGGATATGCAGCTGGTTGTGAAAAGTCTGACCTTTTGATGTTTCCTGATTCCAGTACCTGTCCAATTTTCATGCACCCCTGTAAAATTAGGTGCCTTGGTGTCTATCTAATGTGTGAAAAACTGATGTAGGTTCCTTCCTACCAACCTGTTTTCTTTTACACCACCAACCTACCTATACACGGTGAGTCACCTCGAATGTTGGTTTTTTCGATCGCAATTTCCGCGAAAACGGAGATATCTCCATAACCACCCCTTGCACCCCTTCAGACAGCCCCAAATGCAGCATCACCGAATCGCAAGAAGACTGAGGTCTCAGACCACTATTCGAGACACGAAGAATGCATGCCTGCTGAAAAACGCCCCTCCGCACCTCTCTACCCCTCCCCGCAGAAAACCACCTCTAAAACGGAAGTCAAGGGATGGATTTGAGTCTGATCACTTTTTTTTACACTTCTGGTGCCTTCAGATCAAGGAAATGAACAACTTTGTTATTTAAACCATGGACCACCAAAGCACAGTTCCGGAGATAATGCGCAGCGTAGAAAATAACCCACACTACCCTTCCCCAAAAAGGGTGTAGGAGTGTTAATTTGGGAGAACCCAATGGAACTAAACGAAGCGCAAGAGAACCAGGCTCCAAAACCTCCATTGCACCACAATTTGTAGGTGCAGCCGTTTTCGGGGAAACTGCGATCGTAAAAAACCAACATTCGAGGTGACTCACCCTGTATAAATGGCATGTGGCCATTGTTTTATATAGGTACCTAAGGCATGAGGCCATTGTTTACGAAACCATCTTTGTGATGGCATTTTTTCAGCATTTGAAACATATGCTGATTTTCTGTGGGCTTGTCAAATATGTCTCAGCATGGGCCTGTATGCCCATATTCCTGGGACTGGCGAAGGCCTAACATACATGGTCAAGAATGTTCGTCGGATATTACCAAAAAATTCTTTCCCCCAGCTGGTATGCCAAACTTGCTTCTCCAGCTTCATGGCCCCTGTTGTTACCTTGTCCAGAGGTTCACACATTTGTTGAAAACACAAAACCTGTTTGTCCACAATGCACCGACAGGAGTTTTTGTGCACGAGAGAGGGAAAGTTAATTTCCCAAGCACTTTATTGGACATTTTCCAGCTAAGCATTATATTTTTCACCTCCAGACATGGGTACCTACCTTTCAGACACCACCCAGAGACTTCAATCTCTATGGATTTTTGAAAAGTTTCTTTGCAACACTGCATGGTTGGTTAGCTGATACAGTGCAACATGAGATTCAAGTTGAGATGCATTATTTTGGATGTCCAATCAACTCTGTGCATCTCACTCAACTAATCAATGAGTTTGTGAAGTCATCCGTGGGAGAGGAGGCAAACATTACCCATCTATTGCAGTCTCTCTGAGTGCAGGGCCGGGGGCTGCCAGATACTCAAAGAAAACTTTTGACATGACACATATGGCAATGACAAAGATGGTCCTTGGAGGGTGGGTCAGTTGTACATAAAACATAAAAAGGACAGTTGGTGTGGGGCTTACAGGCTGTGTTCAAAAAGGTCACCATCTATCGCCATGCAGGTTCAATGCAAGCAATTTTCTGATGGATGAATGCTGCATGCATCGATCACCACAAACGTAAGTTTGGTTCATTGCCCATCTTGTCTACCTACAATACTGGTAACTTTCACCAATTATATTTTTCCCTGGCATTTCATGGTTGTGTCAAGTTGAAATTGATCATTTATTGTGTGCACTGGGCAACTTTCTTATTTTCATTAAAATTAAAACAGAAAAAAAAGGAATGACCGGTCCATCGGGGCATGGGGTTACGAAACACTGCACTTTTCTCATGGCCCCTAAAAACAATCCAATGGGGCTGAGGTCTGCTGCCATCACAGCTGTTTCAACCAAGATTAGGATTGTGCCTTTTCATGGACGTTGTCGACCTAGAATGTTTCGACACCAATCCTGTCACTTTGAAGAAATTCATGTTGTCTATCTGTTTGTTTCTTGTCTGTTGTTTCACGTTGCCTACCTACTTTCATGTTGTTTCATCTGGTAGGTGGAAATTTATCACATGAAACTCTTTAAAAATGGTGAAATGAACTGTCAATGATGTTTGCATTTTGCAACATGCAGTTTTTCGTCACCCCATATGATAAATTTCTTCTTAGCTACTCGAGCGCACTGGCGCAACCAGGGGAGGGGACAAGAGGGACGTGTCCTCCCCCGAAATCCAAAGAAAAAAGGGCGAAAAGTCTTCACACTTTTTTCTTCATTCTTTTGGCCATGCATTGCTGATGATCGCGCCCAAAGTTCATTGAAGGCCGTGCAGAAAATTCGTGTTTCTTCTCAGCAACTTGGCTTGAGAATTCTGAAGTAGTGCCATGTGCGACACAGCAGAGATGAAACAAAAACAAAACAACATTCTTCAATGCAATGCAGCACACTTGACTTGAAGAATGGCACAAGTAGCTGCGGGTGCATTTGTTTGGTCCTCATGCACAGTGGAATGTTTCTCATCAGCGACACGACCAGCTTGCTGCCTTGTGCGACCAAATCTAATTTTTTATCTTTCTGGGCAGGCACCTGCGATAAAGGGCACCCCCGAATTTTCGTTTTATATCATTAAAATTTAATGGGCCCTCAACTGTGAATATTTAATTTTGGGAAATCCATGGAGGATCGAGTTCTGCCAGAAAAATTCTGCCTTGTTGCAGTTTTGAAGGGGAAATCTTTACACTGCTTTCGACTCCATTTTCTTCTCGAGAACCCCAATTTTGCGCCAAAAGGAGCACCTTATTTTAAAAATTTCTTCAGCTTCTGGGGGACTCTGTCCCCAGACCCCCTGCCAGGGACTCCGCCCCTTGGAACCCTGGATCGCGCCTGCGGCGCGATTTTTCCAGTGTTTCCACTGTTTTCTTCTGGTTGACCCCTCCCGAACGAAAATCCTGGTTGCGCCACTGCTCGTGCGGAATGGAATTCATGCTGGCAAGCCCACTAAGCCCAGCACCAAGGCCTTTCATGAGTGACGAAATGAGACAAATCT
>JASGXE010010962.1:0-14839 GCA_030068105.1 Sinentomon sp. SZTP_YWyxl | reverse complement strand
GGAATTCCCTGCCTGCTTCCTCTCCCATTATAAAGAGAGCATCACGATCCTTGGGTGTCACACCAACGTAATCCCTGTCACATTTGTTTTTTTCTCTTTTTCTCTCTCTCTCTTTTAACTCATTGATTGTTAATGTTCTTATTGTATTGACTCGGAACACTGTTCTTCGCCTGCTACCATATCAGTTCGTAGCAGTATTGTTCGAATAATAATAATAAATAATAATATATTCGTCCCACCATTGTGAAAAGAATCAGAATGCTCGTTGGACTTGAAACAGAAACAGAACAAGCATGCTCTTTGCCTCGTGCTCATTCTCTGAGAATTAAATTTTGCCCTGAAAAATATAATGCTCAAATTTTGACGACATCACTGAAGCTGAATTTTGTGATGGGAGTTTGTTCAGCATTTGCGACACGCTGCATTTCTCCCTGAATTGACCCGTCATTGTTGCCTATTATTTCTGGATTTGATTTGATTTGATTTGACTTGATGAAACCAACCTGCGGAACGTGATGTACCTACATTTCGTCTTTCCTTTTTTCTTCAGTTAAAGCAACCAATCCAGACCCCCTGATAATGCTTGATATCTGCTTGCGGAGGTCATTCAGAAAGTTTTGAGCCTGAGATAGAATGATGCACTTCTATGTAATTTTTATGCGTTTGCATCAAAATTTGGTTCATTACAGAAATGTATATGAATTTTCAGGTTGATCCATTGTTGATTTTTTATTTTATGGCCATTTCAAGAAGAGCTCCACAACAGTCAGAAACAGACAAAACTGGTGAATGTGAAAAACATCTGTTTCATCGAAGGTGCATTATTGGTCGAATTTCGAGACTGCAATTGGTGTTGAAAACTTTTGAACACACTCGGAAAGTGGGGAGAATTCCAGGTGATCATCCCTTGTCAGTGATGGGTGCCAAGGCCAGATTCACCTCCGACCATTGACCGAAAATGCACCTTCGATGAACCAGATGTTTTTCACATTCACCAGTTTTGTATGTTTCTGACTGTTATGGAGCTCTTTTTGAAATGGCCATAAAATAAAAAATCAACAATGGACCAACCAGAATTTTATTTTACATTTCTATAATGAACCAAATTTTGATGCCAAGGCATCGAAATCTCATGGAAGTGCATCATTCCATCTCAGGCTCAAAACTTTCCGAATGGCCTCCATATAAGGCGAGGAAAACATCCCATCCGTTTACATTCCACATGCAGCTGCTCACTGTAGAGCGCAACCTCACTATTTGCCGTTGACCTGTTCACATTTACGCATTTTCCGTCTGAAAGTCGTCCAAAACCTGTGGCCATTTTTTTAACATTTTCTGAAATCAGCCTGTGCTCTGTGTTTGAACTTTTTCATTTTTCCATTTTCTTTTTCTATACACGCTTTGTTTGTTCAATTATTTTGAACAAACAAAGCGTTTTTTTGAAATAAAATAAATAAACAAATATTTTGCGAATCAGTGTTTTTCGGCAGCAGAAAACGTCCAACACGCTTCAACTTTTTTGCAAACACATGTTCATGGAAATTAGATTAGGCCTAGGGGCCTACTCGTATAGTTCATGTTAATCATTATGTTCCTCACAGGAAGCAGATTCATGCGAGTGTTGGACGAATGACTTTTGAGGCCACCTTGAATATCGAATTTGAACATTGTCACGTTGTCAAATTGGTTCTATCTTGTTTAAACCCGTTTTAAATTTTTTTACTCATAAATTGATACCTTTTTTTACTTTATGATGAAGATAATAAAACGTTTTTTGTACAAAATGCCTTGCACAATTTTTCCTAGTTCCAATTAGTTCCCTAATTCAACTTTATTTTGTCTTAAATTGCCCATAGAGGGCAATGTTAGCCTTGCCTTACCAATTGGCCACTTTTCGAGTCGAGGCGGAAGACCTCCGCAGCTGGGTTGCAATTGCTGAAAAGACCCTTTTGTAAGTTCCTCTGTGACCAGATCACCTTTGAACTCTGGCTGTTGCTAACTTCAAGCACGTGTGTAAGAAAATAGGAAACTACTGTACTTACGTAATTCTCTCAGTTTGTTTGCTTTGATGTATACGAATCTGCAGTATGAATCTGAAAGGTATATACATATACTCAGACATTCAAAATACGCGGGCCATAGGAGATTTTGTCAGACTTTCGAAGCACGGGGCAATGTTATTCCCCATCTGGTAAGCGCTGTTAAATGCATTCCTTTATGTAATGTGTTTTGCGGCGCATGCGAAATGGGGAATTACATTGCCCCGTGCTTTCAAAAGTCTGAAAAACTCGCCTGTGGCCCGAGTATTAAGAATGGCTCCGTATTTTTGCGAGGTGTCCTTGACGCCAAAAGAAACAATCAAATATGACAAGCACCTAAATTTTGTGAAAAATTCCCCACCCTGGTGTTATAGGCCCCTGAAGGTCCCAAATTGCCCCATTGGGGAAAGTAGGCAAAAAAACTTGACGTTGACAAGGCGTGCAACTTTTGAAGAAAAAGCATAATATTGAAACTAGACTTTTATTTTCAATTTTTGGAGTTTGGCGCAATTACACTTCGCGATTGTTGATCACATTCGATTTCATCGGTCCAACCGATCACTTCTGTCTTTTTTGAATGTTCCCCTTTGGGAATTGTGGGGTCTCTGAGTGAATCTCCCTGCTTATACCACTCGCCGCATCCATTGCTTTGTTAACCGCGGGTTTTCAGTCACATTAGTTTTGGAGTCCAAACGTCAGTAATCATCGCATCTTGTGCCCAACTTCCCTTGCTGTAAAATCGAATTGAATTGGATTGTATTTTAAGGTTTCCCCATTATCATACATCTCTTCCATTCGAAATTTTGATTTTTTGAAAGCTTTCTGCTTGATTGGCACATTGACCACTATTTGGATTTCGTGAGAATATGTCATGTGAGTCTCAGGTCCCTTTACGTTGATGAAATACGTAGGAATCTGGATAGGGCCACTCCTCTCATGCAGTTTTCCTTGACCACCAAGGCGTTCGATCTTGTCCCCCACGACCAACTCCTTGCCAAAGTCCAGGACCTTGGCTTCCTCCAATTGTCCTAAGTCTCTTAGCCAGTTTTTTAGAGTCAAGGACCCAAATGGTGTCAGTGCAATCAGCCACTTCACTGAGTCGATCGTTTTCTGGTGTCCCGCAGGGCAGTGTGTTGGGCCCACTTTTGTTCCTAATTTACATCAATGACATCTCCCATGGGCTTACTTCTGGTATTCGCCGATGACGTTGTCCTCTACCGGAAAATTGAATCTCCTGCAGACACCGGAATGTTGCAGTCGGACCTCAACCGTGTTTCCGCGTGGTGCGATGCCTGGGCAATGCAGGTTAATTCAGCCAAGATCAAAGCTATGACGTTTACCCGGTCCGCCAAGAATCCCCTGAATGATACAGTGTACTTCATAAATGACAGCAAAATCGAAAATGTTTCGCAATTTAAGTACTTGGGGGTCTTAATTTCAAACGATCTGTCATGGAAAGATCACGTCCGGTTTCATGGAAAGATCACGTCCGGTTTACTTTTGAAAAAGCCAGCAAGGCCTTGTGGTTTGTCTCAAGAAATATTCGGTATTCTTCCCGTCGTGCCAAGCTTAAAGCATACATTTCCTCTGTCCTGTCAATCCTGGAATACGCGTGCACAGTGTGGGACCCCGCTACTCAGGCGGATATTTCGAAGTTGGAAATGATCCAAAGAAGAGCTGCTAAAATTTTAGAATGATCACGGGATCTTTCGAACGCAACGTCAGTGTGTCCGGTCTACTAAAAGAACTCGGCATAACCCCTTTGGCTCAGCGACGACGAGAGAGTAGAATAAAGCTACTAAGCGAGATTGTTACCCACTCTTGCAATTTCTCCATACCATCATGTTTTTCAATTAAAAAGAACCAACGTAGAACCGACAACGGTCTGCTCTCACAAACCCCCATTTGTAGCACAAATCGAATTTTAATTCTTTCTTCCCTCGCACTGTAAGAGACTGGAATTCCCTTTCCTGTGTGTCTCCCACCATTACAAAGGCAGGCATCCTAGGCATCGACCTTGCAGCTCTTGACCTGTCGTTTGACCCTTTTCCATTGTTTTTTTTTTCCTGTTTGTTTTGTTTTATTCATGACATGCAATTGTTTTTTACTGTTTGACTCAGATTTTTTCGTCGTTCTGCCACCATTCCTTTGTGGGCAGTATGAATAAATTATTATTATCATAAATAATAAAATTTGTGATGTGGCATCGAAGGGTTGTGATTTCTTGTGGCCATTTATCTTCTGTCCTTGTCTCTGAATTGTTACTTGAACAAAGGCAGATGAAGAGTGAAAGTCCACAAATAAAAAATGGCATCCACTGATAAGATCGTAGATTTTTTTCCTTGGGACAAATTGGAGCAGGAAACACTGCAAAAGTAGGAGTGTGTTCCTTATTCCTACCTCGGTGAGTCGGTGCTGTGGAATGAAGGGTATAATGAGCCCAACGAACGCTTCAATTAATTTCACAGAATAACAGTGGAAATAGACTGCTTTTGAAAAAAGCCAGCCGTTGCCCGATGCTGTTGTTCCTCGTTCCGGTAAATTGCAAATGGCACACTGGACAGTGCTCAAGCAATTCTCGTGTTTGCAACATCCACATCCCAAATTTGGAGAAAAGTGAGGCTAATCCGTCATACGAAACGACCAAAACTTTTAATTCAAGCGCAAAGTGCCGCAATCCAATTAACTAAATCCACCTTCTGCACGTCCCTTGCGGACGTGAAGGAAGACATTTCTGTCTAGATGACCGTGTCGTCGAGTACTGGCGATATGATGAAAAAGGGTTATCTGTCGAGTCGTTGGAATTCTGTCTCAAACTGCTCAGAAACCGCATTGCAAGGCGTCCACTCACTCATGCCTCGCAAATCTGTTGGGAGAACAAAATGATGAGGAACCTCAGTGTCACCACAAGCACTAAATTTTGAAGCACATCACTGAATGGATTCCCTTTTCCAGCACAATCGAGTTGGGTTGCCCAGAAAAGATCTGCCGTTGAAGTTCGTGGAAGTGCCAAAAATAAATTCGCTATTCCTCGTGAGTCTTTATTCACCAAGTTGCTCTTAGAATCACAGTGAATTTGTCTGCTTCCGTCCTGAACGCAAATGTGACCTGCTGGTATCAACAACCCCTTGCCGCTGACAACTGCCCTGCCAATGAGCCAATGTGACCTTTTTGTCCACCAAGGAACATACACTCCACTACCGCCCGGACTACCCATCCTCGAAGTGTCTCTCTTGGAAATCCTAAAACAACTCTTGAAAGCTCTTGAAGGGATTACTTTGTTTATTTACATCATTAGGGCGCAGTCGGTCCTGGCTCCTTTGCCCTGTGGAGGGAGCATATGCACTGCGAATGAGTCACTGCAAAACCTGCGTTGCATGTTTTGGCCTTTTTATTTTAGGAAGCAAATCTAGTTGAAAATCGCCTGTCGTTGTTTCCCTGTCGATACATTTCCACTGGGATTTGTATGCCGAATGAAATTGTCTTGTTACTCTTGTTCCCAGAAAGGGGTGCATGTGCGGCTAGTTTGCGCTTTCTCGGGAAACAAGGGGCGGGATTATCTGAATGCACACCAGCTCAGTGTCTTTTGTTGTGGAAATGTTTCAGGCTCTGGTGGCAGCGTGGGTACAATGTTTGCTGGACGATAATGCGCTTCAGCAGTTTGCACCCTCCGTCACCCCAAACAAGCCATGTCCAGCCATAACTTCGGATCGTAAGTGGCAACGCGGCTGCAGCGGGCAAGGGGTAGTTTCGGCGCAACGTTCGGATACAATTGCACCTGCTCACCCAATTGAAACGTATTTATTCAATTTCATTTTGCTTGATAAACACCGAGCCACAGGGGAGTCAGTGCTTTTAGCAGCCCAGCTATTTTTTACATTTAGAAATCGAAGCAATTCGAAAAATGTTCCGAGTCCCACGGAGAAATCAACCATGCAAGATATATGCTGTGACTTCCACTGAAAGGGGTACACAATAGTAGGCTTCCAGGCTGAGGACTTGAGACACGCAAGGACAGTGCCTGGCTTCCAAGGACATCGAAGGGCTCTCGTGGGAAAAACCCCATGCACTGTAGGCATGGCACTAAAAATATCTCCACTTGGTGCTTTTTCTCGGAGTTCTTTTGGCTCAGCCATGCACATATCCAAAGTCATCTAAAATCTCAAGCTCCCGGTTCCACGCAGCTGGACATTTTTGTTATCTTTCAGTTTTTTGGGAAAACAATGAAGTAGCTTGGGGAGACATTTTGTTGATCGAAAGGCCATATCTTGCATTTCGACCCCATTTTGGGTAATTTCCATTCCTTGCTTCTTCCCACCATCTGTGGCATAACCCTTTAACCCCCTAACCGGCAGTCCCAATGTTTTTATAACATTTTTTCAGGGGCGCCATTATCAGGTGTTCGCTGGGGGTATTTTCCCGTGAATGATCTGGGCGCAGACCATACGGGGCTCTGGGTGCGAAGCCACGCAATAAATAAGGTCCCAGCCGTGTTCTAAGAGGCAGAGCGTCTGGCGGGATTGTCTCTGGGTGAGCCCCCAAGAAGCTGAGGAAATTTTGAAATGTATGGTTCATTTTGGGTGCAATATTCGTGTTCTGGAGGAACAAGGAAATTTTGTGAGAAAACTTCGAGCGCGTTGCTTTATCCTGATCAGTGAAAACGAACACCCTGTGTTTTTTGTGGCTTCAGTCGGGAATTCGTCCGAGTATGAGTTCATTTTGTGATGGAATGTTTGATGTTTGCCTGTTCCAGTTTGTTTTGAGAAACCTTGACGCAAAAGTGGGGGCTTCATGATGTCGTTTTTCCAGCTCCACTGGGCACATTTGCTGGCTTTGGTTGCCAAATCTTTGAGATGGGGACTCAGAGCACGTTTTATCACGAACAATAATTTCCGCTCCACGTTTAATTATTAACACCCTGTAGGTCCATTTCAGCAGTACCAAAGCCCTCCTAGAGTGCATGTTTACACTCCAATACAATTGTGTAAGAGACTTCGCCGTTGTGCCGCTTACTCCCTAAAACTAAATGGGCATCTGTCAGAAGGAGTCAAGGCATGAACCAAATTGAAAGCATAAATTGGGTAAAGCTGTTTCTCCACAGCTGTGATGCACGCACTTGCCTGAGCCTGTTGAATCGGGCGCAGAGAGGCCTTGCAAAATTATGCGTTTGAAGTTGAAGCATATTTCAGTTCAATTTTTTGAAGTGGATCTGCTGAATGCAACAAGCATTTTGAAAGGACTGGGAAGGGATATTATGAGAATGAGGTTGGGGGTGATAGCAGGACGCCAGAATGATTGTGTCCCGAATCAGGCAGGAGTCGTTGAAAGGCAAAAAACATTGTGGCCGCAAAAGCAAACCTTCATCGGAAGGATGGTCCACAACTTGGCCAATTTGATGCGAAAAAAGAAAGTGCAAGATAGCACTGCGTGGAATCTGATGCAATGCACCCTGCGTTGAAATGCTGCGAAAGGCAACGCCGCCATGGACAGGACTTGAAACCAGAATTTAGCCCGAATTTGCTTACCCGATGAAATTTCGTCAACGATGGATGTACAATTTTATCAAATAAACAACTGACAAGCGCAAGTGGAGTTTCCTCGGCAATGGGCGACGTTGGGTGGGGAAAATGGAGCAGTGACGCCTGTAATTGATTGCTAATTTAAAAAGTTCGTAGATTGCATTGCCTACTGAAGGACCAAGTCGTAAGGTGAACGGGTCGTAACCCATAAGATTCCCAAAAACCTGTACAGCCTGCATATTCCCTGCCTATTACAGGGAAATCGTGATTTTTGTTCGGAAGGCTCCAAAAGCCATCATGGGATATGATGATGATCCGACCGGCTTGTGACCAAGAGAGAAAGATCTGTTTTTCCACAGATAAAAAAATGTAAAAAAGAGATTTTCAAAAAAAAAAATGTGATTTAGTTTTCGCAAGATCCAATCCATTCCGGATCATCACACCCCGCGCTGTCTCTTTGAACCTGCATGCATATGGTCAGTGATTTTCGGAACTTGAATGTTTGGCCTCAAAATTCAAAGGTACAAGTTCGGACATTTGGAGTAGCCAATTTCAGAAACGCGGTTTGTGGTTTCATTTCGTTATTGGTTGAATTGAATTGAATTGATTTTATTTTCGGCGTTTCCCCTTTATCAAACAACAAAATAAGGAAAGAACAAGACATCAAGAAAGTTGCTTGCAAGACGGCTCTGGAAGATATAGCCCCGCTGAGGGGGAGATTGTTGAAAGTGGATCCATGCAGCTGATTCCACTCAGTTATTGACCAAGCCAAAAACGAATGTTTCCCAAAAATAAATGTGTCCAAGCTTCCCTCAGCGCTTATGTTGCCCATTGGCAATCTGCACGTTTGCGTCCGCCCAGGTCTATTGATTGTTGTCAGCTTTCTGTCTGTCTGTATGCATACCCAAGTCGAAAGTCCGGCAGAACATCCCTGAAGTTAGCCACTTCGTATGTGGAGCAGACACCACGGAGGATGCAACCCAAATTACTGCAAACCTCGTCATCTCTGTCAAACCATGATGAAAAAAGACATGCGACGATTCATTCTCTGATCATGATCAGCCGCTCGCGTGCAGTATGCGAGCGAGTTGGTGTTGAAGGCACAAAAAGGAACCCCTCCCCTTCCAGATTTTTAGGATACGGAGTTATTCGTAATTCCGGGCAGATGATTTTGGTTACTGGTTACTTCCGCATCGATGGCTCCCTTCCCTTCCTTTCCCTTCCCTTGAATCCCGCTGGTTCAAGACCAATCCTACGTAATTGAGAGGTATTGAGAGAAAGAGTGGAATAAGCAAAGGGCGAAACAAGACAACCCACCCTGCAGGATCCAATTCAAATCCGTTTCATGAAAATGATTGGTTTTTGCACAATGTATCGCAAAAGATTGTCTCACAATTTCCGTTTCGTATGTAGAGAAATAACTCTGAAAATGCATGAGTGGGTGCTTTTTTGCAACCACTGCCTTGACAGTCGCTTTAAAACAGAGATGCTGGGCCTGTGATCAACATGACATGCCGACTTTAATTATTAAGGGGTTTGCACAACCATTGCGATCTTGCCATGGGTTAGGGGTTCCTAGGAGTGGCAAACGATGACACCCTTACAGAAAGATCTGAAACTCTTGTCTATTCTTTGTTTTTTTTTTTGGAAGATAGCTGATGTTTGGCAACGAATCGATGTAAGCGCACTTCCCCCAAATTGGTTGGCCAAGTCTCGGGGTAGTTTTGTTCAGAGCTCACAAGTGACAAAACAGCGGGAAAGACCAAGACACACATTGGTTGACACACCTAAACCAATCAATGTGTGTCTTGGAGAAACTCAGCTCCGCATGGGGTGAATTTTGACCGGTTCAGCTGCAGCAATGGCCAAGTAATCGCAAGTGTAAGCCACCATTGCCTGAATGCTTTCACCAGCGGAGAGTCGGAAATAGAAGCAATGAAGAATCCAACAAAATATTTCTTGGTAGAGTTCTGTGAGCATACAATCTTTCCACGTATAGGTACATTGCGCTTTCTGAAAGTTTCGGAAGTAATGGAATCTCAAAATTCCATCCTCAAGGTGACAGTCCTACGTTGATGGTTGACCCTCGTTCACGAAACAGACCATGTTTTCAAAATTTAGGAATTATCCGGCAGTTTGATGTCAAATCCAATCCGTGCATGGTTTGAAACAACTGCATCTGCAATGATTCCCATCAAAGTGCATTCATTTGGGGAATATGCTATGGATTTCAGAATATTCAGGAGATAATACTCGTACGTATGTGTGTGGTGTGCCTGCTTATTGCGCTGGAAAATTTCATTTGTGAGAATATCGACATACAGGATGTTTGGCACGTGAAAAGGACAAAACACATCAGTTTCTGGGCGCGTTTGGGTGAATCGCTGCTTCGTGCAGCTTGAGTGGATCTTGGTCGCCCGTAGCTCCGTTTGACGACACAATTGGTTGCTTTCGACAAAAACTTTGTCGGTCGCATGTTCGCTTGTCGAGCTGTTTCCAGTCCGTTTTCCACTCTCTTCAGATTATCTTCTCCCACCGTGTGATGTTTTGCGATTTGAGAGTGTTGTGTGTCTATTTCCTGATGTTTTCTCCAGAGGGAATATCGCGGAAGTGAGAAACGCAAAAAAGTGTCAGATTCTATTTTCAGCGTGACACGCCGGTTCTCAAAGTTTGCGACGAGATCGCATTTGTCCGTTCACACAGGTCTCGGATGGAAGACAAACATCCTCGAAAGTGAATTGTTCCAAAAACTTAAAAATTTCGATTTGCGGTGCAGTGGTTAGCGACAGTGAACAGCGAAGTAAGAGGTCCCTGGTTCAAATCCCGGTTCCGACAAAAGTTTTCGCAAGTGGATCCCAGCGCTTTGGAAGCTTTCACAGATGGTATTGTTGTTGGCTATATTTGTATTCAGCTGAAAAAGCGAAGTCGCAGATACTTGAAAGAAGTAGTTAGGATTGAAATTACGCAGTGACGATACGTGGTTTCGTTTTAGGTGAAATTTCCGGAATCAGACACAACACATTTTCTCGCAGAAATTGCACTTTTTGCGTGACGCTAAAATGTTTGTAAATTTTTTTGGAAGATTACTTTTTAGGCAAATTTATGCTGAGTGCTGTGGCGCGTGGATTAAAATGATGATCAGAAATAAAATGCTTAGAGCATACTTGAAGCCTTTTTTCCGTTTCTTCTCTTTTGGATGGGAAATCCTGAAAGGATCGTAGTTGGTTGCCAAGTAGTTTTTCACTCATCAGGCCGACTTATGAAACACCCTTGAAATTGAAGCTGCGGTTTTCACCCATGCGAAAGGAACCCAGAGTCCCGGAAATCGTGGCCAGCGACTGAAACTTTTCGAATGAACGGTCAACGCGGCTCTTCCGCTATAAATTTAAATGCTGCAATACGAAGAGTGTGCTACGTGTGTGCGGCAGTTTGCCCGCCACTGCTGCCGTCACCGTCAATTTCAATCGTGGGAGTGGGGGAGCGTCGTACGGAGTTTAAATTGCGAATCGATTCCGCGAAACTTTTCATTTCAATTTTGGTATAGTTGCTCTTCCTTGCTCTTGGTCAAGCGTTATTTTTTACGAAACTCGCTGAGAGGTCGGGCACTTTATTGCTGTGTGATTGCGCGACAATAACCGCATGATGAGCAAACTGCCCAGTTGTTTTTTAATTTGATTTGAAAATGGCCGATGTTCTCGAACTTCTCAGCAGCCTTTGAGGATCTCAAAATGCTGAGAAAGGTCGTTGAAGGAATTCCACTTGACTGACTTCGTATTGATTGGCCAAGACCACATGGAATGGATTTTTTGCATAATTTTGTGCATCTGACAGCACACAGACATGAAACCTGTCAGTTTTATCGTGGCATTCATTAAGTTCCATCGGCGATCGCAAATTTTCACCTGAATGGCAAATTATAGCTCCACAGCTCTATGGAGTGTTTGATGCTCTGTCCTTCTGCTGTCATCGATTTTGGTCGGAATTACGCAGGGATTTCTTTCGAACTTCTCTGCTCAGTGACAAATGCACACTGGGTACGTACGAGTCGTTATTTTTTTACTGCTCTTTTGGAGATTTTGACGGAAAATTTGATCAGGAATGACGGTGCCTGAAGATATCTGAAAGGTTTTGACAGACAGATAGGTATATTCGAATTTTTTTTCAGTTTTGGCTGTTCTTGGATCCGCGTATTGCAATCTTTTGGCAGTTTTCATGCGCAGTCATTTTTGTAAATGTTCTTCCCTTTCAATTTGCAGCGTTTTCACCACTTAACCAAATTCAGCCGATTGTCCCATTTACCCGTTAAAATTTTCAAATCATCGCAACACACATCACATCAAAACATTCAATTTGCAGCGTTTTCTCCACATTTTAATTCGTTTTTTTATTCTGAAATTGCACCAAATTCTGCCGATTATCCAATTTGCCCCTTTAATTTTTCAAATCATCGCAACACACATCACATCAAAACATTCAATTTGCAGCGTTTTCTCCACATTTTAATTCGTTTTTTTTTTCTTCGAAATTGAACCAAATTCTGCCGGTTGTCCCATTTGTCCCTTAAAATTTTCGAATCATCGCAACACACATCACATCAAAACATTCAATTTGTAGCGTTTTCTCCACATTTTAATTCGTTTTTGATCTTTGAAATTGAACAAAATTCTGCCGATTGTCCCATTTTCCCCTGAAAATGTTCAAATCATCGCAACACACATCACAACAAAACGTTCAATTTGCAGCATTTTCTCCACATTTTAATGCCTTTTTGTCGTTCCGAAATTGAACCAAATTCTGTTGATTATCCAATTCGCCCCTTTAATTTTTCAAATAATCGCAAAACACTTCACAACAAAACATTCAATTTGCAGCGTTTTCTTAACATTTTAATTCGTTTTTGATGTTCGAAATTGACTGTAGATACCTTTGCGGATCATCTTGCTCAGGCCAATGTCTGGGGAACGGGTGTTGCATTGCATTTTTGTCCGAAAGTTTTATTTGTAGTTTGAGCTGGTGAAACCTTGTTTTGTCCGAATAGAATTGGAATTGTGCGACGAGATCTAGCCACACTTTATTTCGCAAAGGGCTCATTTTGCGCCCTTTGGAGGCCCATATCTAGCGAACGAGGCGTCGGGAAGCATTTTCGTGTGAAACTTTTAATTTTAGTTTGACCTGGCGAAAGCTGGTGTGAAAAATGGGGGTGTATGACAAAATCGAGTCTACCTCATTCTGTCATACAAAGGGCCCATTTGGGCACTGGGGTGGTGTAAAGGTGTCGGAGCACAAATCGTCATCGATTAATTTTCATTCACGTGACTATCATGTACCCCTCTCGATTGACCCCATCTTTAAGAAACACCCTTTGAAAAAAGCGGAATTTATCTGCACATACTGTAGCTATACATTGACAACAATTGGCTATTTCTCGATAAGTCCAAAGGATGAGGATGTTGGAACAGCTGATAAACCTTGTCTTTTTATTGTCACACTTTTACTCGAGCAGTCCTTACTTCCCCACCCCAGGGCATCGAAAGTTCTCCACCCTAATAATATTTTGGCCAGATTTCTTGGCGGCATGCGAAGATGGCTGGTACGTGTAGCTGCGTGGCCCAGGGTGGAGATATTTATGTAATTTTAGCTGACTTTGCAATAAGTTTCAGAAAAAGGTTTTCTGGAATCCTAGAGAGGAGAATCGGCGTAGTGTGTCTGCAGTGTCAGCGCGGGAGTGTGTATACTCAATCAATAAGAGAAGATTGAAAAAAGAGCTTAGGGCGAGTGGAGCCCCCGCGCGCGGTTATTGAAAGCCACGCTGTGATGCTAAAGATATACAGTAAACAGCACATTTTGTTCCTCTCCATTGGGTAAGGAACACCACGGATTGATTGCAGATTGACTGATTGCAGTCAAGATGCAGTACCTACAGATGAAATGATACAGTACCAACAGAGACTTTTCTCAGTCATTATGAATGATATTGCGAACATTTTGGATCGGCGTTGTTCTTATCATCTTTATGCCGATATCTCACAGATTTAAGTGCATTTTAATCTGCTAATTTTCAAGAAGTTGTTAAGAGTTTTTATAATTGTTTGCTTGCGGACATTGAAAATCGGTCTTGGGAAAATGGGTTGCGCGGGGTTGCAAGCCAACCAATTGCGTTTGGACCTCCAGATCTTTTGAGAGGAATAAATTTGGTGGCAATTCCTATTTCTCTGCGATGAGTGTGACTTTTGTGGAATGACTGTTCCGAAGCTTAAGGCTTTTGCTTGATTCCAGGCTTTACGTCCTTCCACATTATTCCGAAATGCCTCCCAAAATTTGCTCTAAACTATCTGCTCTCAATCGTATTGGTTACCAACTATAGACCGGTAAACAAAAACAAGGCTCGTTGTATCATGTTTTCTTCCCATATTGACTATTGCATTGAAATTTACACTTGCGCCCCTCAAGGCTCATTACAAAAAAAGTCGAAAAATGTTCAACATGCTTGTGAGGTTTGCAACTGGGCTCAGAAAGTTAGACCACACACTGGGTGCTGTCAAAGCACTAGACCTGCTTTTCTTCGAAAAAATCAGTCTGGTCACGCTTTTACACAAAGGTATCAAGCACAAATCACCTCCGCACATTCATGATGAACTGGATTTTGCATCTCACAGTCATTCTGCTAGGTCATCCCAGTTGCCACTGGTCTAATCGCATAAAACAGTGGAATTTGAGAAGAGCCTCCTCTGTCAAGCTGTTCGAATGTATAGATCCCTCGCGACTGAATGTTATGATCGGACAAACCCGTCTTTGTTTTAAACGTTTGCTGAGTTGCATTTGCGTCTCTTGCCAGCCTAAATCAACACAATGATTTGTGTCAGTGTCATTGTTTAATTTTTGCCTCTTATTGTCTTGACATCGATAGTGTTTTTCGTCTTTTTCTATTTTTCTCTTTCTATCCTTCTTCTTTTATCAAGTTGCCTGTCAGAGGACCTGTGTACTAGAGGCCACTTTTTCCTTGTGAAATAAAGAATTATTTTTGAATTTTGAATTGCATCACATCAGGAATCTTGCCGATAGGATGATTTAGGATCTCTGCACTTTTTTCTGATCTGAGAAATGTTTCAGAAATGTTTTTGTCTGATCTGAGAAATGTTTCAGAAATGTTTTTGTCTTATCTGAAAATGTTTCAGAAATGTTTTCGTCTGATCTGAGAAATGTTTCAAAATGTTTTTGTCTGATCTGAGAAATGTTTCAGAAATGTTTTTTCTGACCAGAGAAATGTTAGAAAGTTTTGCA
>JASGXE010010961.1:0-14198 GCA_030068105.1 Sinentomon sp. SZTP_YWyxl | reverse complement strand
GAAATTTTATTCACCCAATGAACCTGAACTTTTGCTGCTATTTACATTGAATGATTGTTTTTTTTTATTATCATTTTTTACTATTTAATCTTACTTATGTTTTGAAGGTATTTAGTTCTGTAATCGACCTACCAGTGCATTTTGTTGGTCGTTGATCTTGAAATAAAATAAAAAAAAAATAAATAATAATAAAATAGTAATTATTATTATTATTTATTTGTATATTAAATCTTGGGAGTCATTGTTGTTTCTGTGACTGCACCTTTATTCTCTTATTCTCAGCCCGATAAAAAATAATGATAATAATAATTTTTTTCTTTAGATATAGATTTTGGCCACACGACTGATTTTTTTGGTGCTGCCAAGTTTATAACGGACAATCCGGTTGATGCGGGTCTTGATGGTGCACGCACAAATGGGCCACAGAATGAATCACACTCTAGCTGAACCAACGATACATTGAATGGAACATACTTACGTTGTAACGTTCCATTACATTGTCGCTCCTTTTTGTAACTTATTCCCGAAACTTATCCCCACTCGATGGAAACACACACGGCCGCCAAAACAGCGGAAGGGTCCGGTGGAAAGCCACTTCGATGTAAATTTCGCCCGAATGTGACAAAGGTTTTCTTGACTTTCGTTGACAGCACCAATCGGATGCGATGCGACCAAACTTGAAATCGAGCTATATTCGCACCGAACTTGAAACAGCGTAAGCCACTTTTTCAAGTTTTAGCAAAAATTCACCCCGAAATACCGGAAATCTCAGTTTCGACCAAAACGTGAGTTTTTCAACAGTTTTTTCACTAGTGGTTAGTTAACCACTGATTATATCAAAACTGTAATGCAATTTCGCTCACACTCTAAATAGGGGCTTCCGATTAGATCATCTTTCATGTTTTTTGACATGAGTTTTGATGGCAGTATTCCTTTGGGAACGCATTCTTGAATGAATGAATGAATGAATGAATGAATGAATGAATGAATGATTGTATTTGAGGGGATTTCCCCTTGTCATACATATACGGTACATAATACAAGAAATGTTTTCAAAACTCGAAACAACATCAGTTCACTTTCAATAACAATGTACAGAATCAGCATGGTCAAGAAATACGCAGATCAGCAACGTTAAGCGTGATAATCCCTTGAACAATCCGTGTTGATAAAAAATAGTGATCTATACCGTCAGGACAGCAAGGAACCCTACGGCGTTCCTTTATTTTCAAGATCGTGAAAGCGTCAATAGCGATGTAAGCCTGCAACGAAGAATAGGCACTGATATCGGGGGCTCAAGAATCTTGGCCGGGAGGGAATTCCAATCGCCAATAGCCTGCCCAAGGAAGGATGACCTGCCAAAATCCCTCTTGAAATAAAGAGGTCTCACTTTAAAAGCATGATCCTGACGCCCTAAGAACGTGGGACACTTGATATACTGTGAAAGCTCTTTCCACCCTCCATATTCACAAAGAACTCTGAAAAATACATTCTTGGGACAGGTGATGTGTTCTTGTACCCCTATACCCATTTCATGTCACAAATTTGGAATAAACACGGGATATGCATGGAGACATGGAGTTCCACATCACTAATGTGTTCCTAATTTGTGACGGGGAGATAACGTCCCAAGAACGCATTACGTGCTCCAAAAATGTTCCGAAAGAAACACTTCCATCTAAGTCCGTGTCAAAAATGTGTTTGTAACGTAAACTTGTAATTCAGAGTGTATGGTCGAGGAGTTTTCGTGGATCTTGTATAGGCAATCCTTCATCATCACAAAATAGCAGACAGATACGTTAGGTATTTATACAGGGTGATTCAAAATTAACCGGACAGATGCACTATCACGATTATCGTATAAGATGCTCGAAGTGATGTTCGCCGGCTGGGACGCTATGTCGTAGCCGGGTCTCCCATCCATCCAAAGTGTGTCGGATCATGTCTGGGGTAATCCGAGCACACTCTGCTTCGATGTTTGCGACCAAGGCCGGTATATCTGCTGGGTTGTCATTGTAAACGGTGCTTTTGAAATAATGTCCCCACTGAAAAAAGTCGTGTGGATTAAGGTCTGGGGATCTAGGAGGCGACTCCCCGGGCCACGCCTGCCTATCCACCGGTCGGGGAAGTGTAGAAAACACTTCAAACCTGTGCGAAAAACAAAAACAACAAAAACACGTTTGTCCGGTTAATTTTGAATCACCCTGTAGATTTGCGCCCACATGACGAAAATCACGGCGTCATAACAGTTCACCCACCTGATTCTACCGCACATCACATGTGTCTGAGTACACGTGCATGTGTGCCAACAAGTTGAAAACAGAACATCAACGGAAATAAATCAACTTTCAGATCAAAACATTATAAAACTTTTGTCGCATTTCTCCCTGCCGACAACATTTCGCTGAAAACCCTCTGTGAGAACATCCAGAAATACTTGGCTGTGATAAATCAAGAAATGCCCTGGTCAGCATATTTGTAACTAGGAAATAGCTACACTATAAATTTGACGTTTCACAATGGAACACCTTTTTAACACGAACTCAGATGCAAGTTTTTTTTCGGAACGTTTTTGGTATGCGTAAGTGTATCCTCTGAACACCATTTTTCTGTCACATTTGGAACACGAGCTGTTTCGAGCACTGAATGTGCTCCAATTCGCATGTGTTCCAAAATTTTCACGGAAAATAGCGTTCCAAAGAACACATTACGTGGTCCAAAATATTCCGAAAGGAACACTAAGCTAAGCCCGTGCAATAAAGGTGTTCCAATCGGAAACCTCAGATTTAGAGTTTGCAAAATCTCATCAGAAAAGGGAACATGCAGATATAGATAAACCGAAATAAAGTTTTCATTCCAGATTTCGCACCAGAAATAAATTTATATGTGTCTCTTCCGACAGCTGAAAAGTGCGGTCTTCATGTAAATGTATACAGTGTTTCCCAAAAATAACTGGCAGAGTCAAAGAAAGGCACATATGCCTGTCTGCCTATGGCCTTTTCGGTCGTCACCCTGCATTCAAGCAAAGACCCGCATCATGCATGGTCGGAAGTCTGAGAATCACTGTTTATTGAATTGAATTGAATTGAATTTTAATAAGTACTTAGAGGGTGTTACCCTTTATCGTACAACATACACAAAACAGGAAGAATGAATTAAACAATGGAGAGTAAAATGAAACAGGGAAATAGTATTCTAAACAACAATTGACATGACGTGAAAAAGACAAGAAAAAAAAACTCACTATGGAACAGAATTGGCGCAAGAATTGACACGTTCTCTGTACAACAAGCTCAGTCAGGCAAAAACCCTCCTGGAGCCAGTGAGGTTACCAAACGACGGCGGAGAGTTTCCACTGTCAAAGGAGGAGCGAGGACGGGGGCAGAGTTATTGCTGTTCTTTAACTGCCTGATCACAATGGAGATAACAGAAAGGCCATTTCGGACTATTTTTGGGTAGAACCGGTAGATCACAGGTTGTTATCCACAAAAAGCGCAGACCTATTTCGATCGGTGATCCAAACGGTCATTCGAGAAAACTATTTGGAGAGGAGACCGCAATATTGTGGAAGAAAATGTTGGGATTGCAAAACTGGGGGTTTGCAAACATATTGGCCAATTTTCGTGAGATGATCAAAAATGTTCTGAGCTTTACCAATATGTGTTCTTCCGATCCTTCTACAATTCACACACTCATTGTAGCTTCTCTATATGTGATCTCATTGCAAGTCGCCACTCCTTCCCCGTGCATATTTCAGCTCTCTGCAACCCTCTCAAGAATGGAAACTCTTGGGGCTGGGCAGCGAACCATCATTCATCCACAGCTGTTTTGATCTCCTGGTCAGTCGAAAATCCCTGTCCTTCCTTAAGGAATCTCTTCAGTCCGAGGAAAAGATCCAAGTCAGAAAGTGCATTATGGCGGACGGGCCAGAATTTTGAAATCTGCTGCCCGATCAGTTTGGGTGGCCATGTTGCTGCAGAGTGCGTTGCCTTGCGAGAGCAGTGTGCCTCTTGCTAGCTTTCCCCAGCACTTTCTCCTGAATTTTCTCCCGTAACTAAGTACGAAGGCTGCTATTGCATTGGCTGTTGATTGTTGACCTTGACACTAAGAAATCGGTGAGAAGGATTCCTCCTGAATCCCATAAATGCTCTCTTCGGACTCCTTCGGACTCTTTCCTCTGAGGAGGACTTTTCAGGACTTCAATACTCCTTGACGATCTTCCAAGGAGGTTCGGCCACACTTGAAGCAATGTATAGTCCATCTGTTTAACGTCGTTTTGGAAGGGGAGTCGCAGATCATTCTCATTCAATCCTGGCACTGGTTAGGCGGGTTAAAGTGTCAAAAATCTGATCACGGATAATGTTCGAAATTGTTCATTTTCGGAAAAAGATCAGACCGTAAGACGAAAAGCGAGATTCCTAAAGAATATCTAAACAAAAATCAGTGAAAACTTAGCCAGGAGTTAAGAAGGACAGTGCTATGTAAAAAAAAACTGAACCACTTTGGAAGGGGAAAATGTGTGAAGCTCAACTCAGGACTTTCTGATCTCCCTACGTATTGTTTACGCCAATGCCTTTACAGACAAACGTTTCGGGGTATGTCGTTTATATCTATAAGGGGGGACACAGTTTCACGCTCGCGAGGAAGAATTTTCGGAAAATTTTTGCTGTGCGCTGAGCCATGCAAACATGTCCCCCTTTGACTGTGTCAAAGGGGGACATATTTGCATGAATTGCATCAGACGTTGGTACAGAGTGTGTCTTTTTCTCCCTGTCGTGCAACCAACGTGATTTTAATACTCAAGTATTTGAATCACGTTGGTGCAACTGTGCACATCTCTGACATCAACAAACAGTTTTATTTTTGCATTTTCTTTGCTCCTGCCTTGTTTTTTGTTTTGTTTTTTGTTTTTTTTTTGTTTTTTTTTTGTTCCTGCTTTGTCTTTGCGTTTGAAAGTGCAAATATACAATCATGTCAGATGCTTATGCATGTCAGTAAAAATCAAAAACAAAAATGCAAATGCACAATCTCCGCAGACACTCAAAAAATAAAATAAAGTAAACAGGGAAACGATATTGGAGACAATTGAAGGGCTAAATAGGATAAGGGCTTAACCCCAAAATTTCTGTTTTGAGATTAGTCAATTTTTTTCATTCATATCAACAATGGAGACAATGAAAAAAATAAAAATAAAATAAAAATAAAAAACAAAAAACAAAAAAAAAACAAGATTAAAATGTTCGCTTCCAGGGAAGCCATGGTTTTGTCTTTTGCAGTGTAGTAACTTTGGAAGTGATTTCCAGCACAATTGTAAAAACTGCCTAACCAGATAGTTTGGCAAAATATAATCAAATGAAAAAGTGCCTTTTGTGGGAGAAAGGAGATAAATTGTGAGATAAAATTCCTGGGAAGGAATAGAAACAAAAGAGAACGCATGTTGGGAAATATCGAAAAAATGTTTGCAATGTATTCAAGGATAACAAAAATACACGCGTGTGCTGCGTAAGTTTTCTACAGTCACATGAATCGCAGTTGGTATTACACGAGCCCGTCCGGAGCCGCCGCTGGTGCATATCTTGGTGGTATAGCAAAAGACTTGCAGCTTAGACAGTTTTTCAGTTTTTGTATAGGGGCACCCTTGGAAAAAGGTCAGGGGTACCCTTGGCCGAAGGCTAAGGGGGTAAACCTATCCTCTTGAGCATCTCTGGTTGCAGTGACAAGTAACACAGGTATGTGAGCGGCCGTATACCTAATTTCCACTCACACCCAACAGCGCTTCAACATAGCAGTCAATTTAGCAGATGGATGAACGCTCCCCAGCAATGGAAAAGGAATAGCGTTGTGGACAGAAATTAAAGTTTCACAACACTAATCTATACCCATCGAATTGGCTGCTGTTTCGAAGCTGAGCGTGAATGCAAAGTGAAAGTCTGGCTGATGGTGAAGGTAAACAATCAGGGGCAGAATTTCGGAAGCTTTGATTCAATAAAATTCACAAAGCGAATTGCCGTTGCCATGGAAACCGTTTAATTTGTTTTGCGACTGACGGATGATGTGAAAAGATGCCAGAATAAAACCGAAATCAGCGGTCGAATTGCTTCCACTTTTTAAAAGTTGAGACCATTTTCCGTGATCGTCTTTTCATTTTTTCGCAATGATGAGTGTTGCAAATGCGCTTCATCCATTGCAAATGGATGAATTCGACAGCTTTGAAGAAGGCAGTGAAGGATGATGTAGGATGGAGAGGCTGTTCAGGACATAATTGCACAGAATAAAATGTTTACATTTTTAAACGACTGAACAACAAAAACCAATCAGAGGATTCATATTAGAGAAAAACTCTCAATTTGGTTCAATTTTTGATCATTGTTCCGAGTTGTCATCTTGAAAAGTGCAAAGTCTATATAAAACTGCACAATCGTATAGAACAAAATTTCCACATTTTTTCACGGATCGCAGAGAAAAATTAATCAGCTCTTCGTTTCCGCAAATGATAGAAATATTCCAAATTTGGGCTAAATCCGTAGAAAACTTTTTGAGTTATCGATTTGCAACGAAAATCGACGAAAAAAACAGGGCTTGCGTTTTCAGTTTCCCGGTAAAAATAACATTTTGTCTTAGCAGACGACGCACTCGCGTCTGCAAAAGACAAAACAAAAAAGAAATAATACCCTCATCCAAAATACCAGAAAATACAAAAAACGTAAAAATGCAAAATTGTGGGATAAGCCCTTATCCTATTTAGCCCTTCAATTCAAAGGTGAAGCGCTTCCTGGGCTTCTTGCATTTATTGCGGGGCCTCAATCAAAACTGGACAGAATCTATCAAAGGCGAGCTGCTTGGGAGAGCGTTCCACGAATGTAGCGTTCCGAAATGTAGCGTGCTCCCCAACACTCGTCAAACGTTTATTTATGTGTTTAGACATCAGGCAGGATAATCGGTCCTTTTTTACTTTCAGCTGTGGGGTATGGATTGAGGAAATTGGAGATGTTTCGCATTGATTTTCGATTTTGAATCCAAAGCTTTTCCCGCTGGTTTTTAGAATGTACGATGTGCTCCATGCTAAGACCAAACCAGAATATTTATACCAAACCAGAATTATACCAATCCCGAATATACCAAAACAGAATATACCAAACCAGAATATACCAAACCCTAATATACCAAACCAGAATATACCAAACCAGAAGACACGCTGAAGAGCTCGTGGGAAAAGAGAAAAAAATGCGCGTTGGTCTTAATTAGAGGGATTTTGAATTGGAATGAGTGATGAAGTGGAAGTGAGCGCCTTTCGTGAAAATCAGATGAAAAGATCTCAGGGGCCTGAATGTGTGTGTGACCATTAAAGATCTTTATGAATTAAAAAGAAATGACAGTCTTTTTTCTTCCCTTCTCTATAATAAGAGGATCTATAGCTTAAGAGAGGACAAGATTGCAGATACGCTAGTGGTCTGCACAAGTCATGCCTCACAAAAAGCGAGCAGCAGAGCGCTGGACCTTCGCCAGCGCATTTGAATGCCAAGGCAAGATGAGGATCCCATACCACGGAGGCGTATTTGCTCAATTCAATGCAGATGCAGAATTCGAATTGCACGATGGTACGTGCTCTTTTAGTGACATATAGCATCATGCTAGCTGCGATATCAACCGAAAGTGAACAATAAAGACGCAAAATTTGAAAGCAGACATTCTCAAGACGGTCCAAATTAATCCGTGAGATATAAAGGAAACGACAAATGCGCGGCGCTGCGAACAGAATTGTTTGTTTCTCTGTACGACGTGGAGAGAATTGATGCGAAAATAGCAAAAATAATCGGAGGATTTCTCTGGATGTGGGTCTCTCTAGAATTCCCGTTGACAATTCTCAGCGTGAAGAGCCACAGAGAATTGCATCCACATGCGTCTCTTGGCGCACCACGTATACTCCCCAATCCCCCACGCATCGCGACACATCGTTCAGACCAAGATCGACCTCGTTTTCGCAAACAACGAAAAACTGTCGTTTTTGTTCCATGCATTCTCGTGCATCCTTCACCGTCATGGAGAATAATTAATTCTCATCTCACTCAACAGCTCTCCATGCAAAAAGAAAGCAGTTAGCAGGTGTTTCGTTTAATGTGTTCGTTTTATGTGTGATGTGGCAGTCACAATCAGATTGTTTTTTTTTCTCCGTTGTTTTTATCCGTGTGTTTTCGCTTAATCTCCATCGTTTTTTCTCCGTTTTTTTCGTCATTGGTTTTCTAGATTTTTCTCCGTTTTTCGCCGTTTTTTCTTCGTCTCCGTTTATCCGTTTTTCTCCAACAACATTGTTGTTTTCTCCGTTTTTCTCAGTTTTCTCCGTTTTTTTCTCCGTCTCCGTTTTTCTCCAACAACATGGTTGTTTTCTCCGTTTGTCTCAGTTTTCTCCGTTTTTCCTCCCTTCCCGTTTCTCCTTTTTCTCCAATAACGTTGGTTTTGTCTCCGTTTTTCTCGCGGTGCAGCGTTCTTCTATACCAAGGCATCACTCCAACATAGGCATGTTGTTTCGATTCCGGTGGGAGGTAACTGCAGCTGGGGTGCGGGGCCTGCGGGGCGAGAGTTCAGCTGTTTTCCGCTGCTGATGGCAGCGCTCTTAAGGGACACCACAGGATCAAAGAACATTGTTGCTTCTGTGGAGGAGAGATCAATTCAGTGAACATGCGAGGCACTTGCTCAAGAACGTGAATCAATTCTCTCGCAAAAGTTGGCTAGCGCGAATGCTGCAAATGAAGTTGAAAGATACAATGGGGTTGACCTGTTAAAGGTAACACCCTTTGGCAAAGCTTGACTGCTCAAAACCATCCGCAAAATGCACGTTATTTGAGTTGCGGATTTGCATTTCGTTTCGTTTTTCGCGGAGGGTTTTATTCCGGAATTATTCGCAATGCGAATACAGCATTGCACCGAGCGACTGATTTATTGCTAAGCAGGCATATGTCACCGTTGCTGCGACGCGAAGCGACAGAATTATGACGCGTCTCCCAGCTTTGAAAAATTGCCACTCGCAAAAATGACGTCCGAAAACACATCATATAAATACATGTGGAACAAACACAGACCGGATAATCATCCACGTTTTTATTTTTCGAGAATACACGGTCCGCAAGAACTCTCCAAAAGTCAGAACTCTTCAAAAATTGGAGAAATACCAAAGTTTCGTTAGTGGAGGCGTATTCAACGGGGCTCGATGCAGCTTGACGTGTTTAGCGAGGTGTTCTTTTGCGGTGCATATTGCCATGCATGATTCGTAATTCCAACTGGCGCATGCGAAACTCCCATTGTGCGAAGATTCGCAGAGCAGCAAACTCCCACATTCTCAGAACCGGATGGCAGTATGTGCTGAAAAACATCGTGACGTTCGTGTAAGCCGTCAACCTGCATCAAGCCCTATTGAAATTGGATTAGCCCCTTTAGTTGCCAGACCTTTGATAGGTATACGTTTGGTAAGGGCTCTGTATTTTGGGAAGAAATAAATACAGTTTTCAAGCAACCTATTTGAACACCCAATGAATGTCATGTGGTGTTTTATTTCCCACATTTGCAATGATGTGAATGTGTCTTCAAATGTGTGAGAGACTAGCAAAATTGATTCGGGTGATGGATCAATTTGGATAATATAATTCTGACCAATGCTTTTTTTTTTGAGGAGCTTCATATTTGCCCTGTCTACACACTGTCACATGCAACTCCAAAGGCGCGGGTGTAGAGCGGTACACCGGGGGCGCAAAAATGCAAGCCACAGGGCGCTTTTTTGTCATGGGAGATGGCGATGGTAAAATCACGGCACGCCTCGCCAACAGCATGAAGCCCACTGCAGTACTTTGGCGCCATTTAGAAGAAATGGCAACGTAAAACATCATTACATACGTGTAAGGCGTTAAAATGCACTAAACCCTGTTTAAATAAAATGGCCCAGTTTTAACCACGAGCAATGAGGCGCCGCGGACGTGTTACTCTGCGAGAAGTTCAGAGAAACTCGAAAGGGTGGGGATTTCTCAGGTAAATACCTGCGCGCAGCCCGCTCTGGGGGCGAAGAAAGCCAGTAATCGGGGTCTGGAGTGAGCCCTATCAGAAGACATTTTGAAATTTAGGGTCGAATTTCGATGCAATATTCGTGTGATTCGGAGATCAAATTTACTCTTGGATGAACCAGCAGCGTATGCCACAGGAGGGCAAGCGAACTTCTGGGGGAATTTCTCGGCAGAGAGAGCGATAACCCTTCTGCCAACAGAAATGACACACCTGAAAATCGTGTGCGGCCATTGTATAAAAAAAAACTTTCCGCGTCGAAAGACTTCACGAGTCAGGAATAAGAAAGTTAATGATTGTTACAAAAAATTGACAAAATCCCAAGAAGATGCATGTTTGCTGTTTTGTGCCAAGCAACGGTATCAGCGCACCATTTTGAAGTTTCCGGACTAACAGAAGATGCATTTTTGCTGTCTTGTGACAAGCAACGGTAGCAGCGCACCATTCTGAAGTTTCCGGACTAGCAGAAGATGCATTTTTGCTGTTTTGTGCCAAGCAACGGTATCAGCGCACCATTCTTTTTCCGGACTAACAGAAGATGCATTTTTGCTGTTTTGTGCCAAGCAACTGTATCAGCGCACCACTCTGAAGTTTCCGGACTAACAGAAGATACATTTTTGCTGTTTTGTGCCAAGCAACGGTATCAGCGCACCATTTTGAAGTTTCCGGACTAACAGAAGATGCATTTTTGCTGTCTTGTGACAAGCAACGGTAGCAGCGCACCATTCTGAAGTTTCCGGACTAGCAGAAGATGCATTTTTGCTGTTTTGTGCCAAGCAACGGTATCAGCGCACCATTCTGAAGTTTCCGGACTAACAGAAGATGCATTTTTGCTGTTTTGTGCCAAGCAACTGTATCAGCGCACCACTCTGAAGTTTCCGGACTAACAGAAGATACATTTTTGCTGTTTTGAGCCAAGCAACGGTATGAGCGCACCATTCTGAAGTTTCCGGCCTAACCAACGGTATCAGCGCTCCATTCTGAAGTTTCCGGACTAACAGAAGATGGATTTTTGCTGTTTAGTGCCAAACAACGGTATCAGCGCACCATTCTGAAGTTTCCGGACTAACAGAAGATGCATTTTTGCTGTTTTGTGCCAATCAACGGTATCAGCGCACCATTCTGAAGTTTCCGGACCCACAGAAGATGCATCTTTGCTGTTTTGTGCCAAGGAACGGTATCAGCGCACCATTCTGAAGTTTCCGGAGTAACAGAAGATGCATTTTGCTGTCTTGTGACAAGCAACGGTAGCAGCGCACCATTCTGAAGTTTCCAGACTAGCAGAAGATGGATTTTTGCTGTTTTGTGCCAAGCAATGTCATCAGCGCATTATTCGGAAGTTTCCGGACTAACGGAAGATGCATTTTTGCTGTTTTGTGCCAAGCAACGGTATCAGCGCACCATTCTGAAGTTTCCGGACCAACAGAAGATGCATCTTTGCTGTTTTGTGCCAAGGAACGGTATCAGCGCACCATTCTGAAGTTTCCGGTCAAACAGAAAGCAAGTCGCTGCGATCAGCCGCAGTGTGGGCGACACTCAATTTGTTGTAACGCTGTGACAACAATGCAGCGGTGATAGGGCGAACTACAACCCTCGCCTTTTTCCAAATGTCCACCCAAGTTATTTATTTAAAGCTCGTGACGGAATGCCTCATTGAAGAATAGAGTTGAAGCAAGAGTGAGCATCGGTCTTCTGAAAGGCGTCCTCAGGACAGGCTTAACCGCATGGGCAGACTGGCATCTGCCCAGGGCGCCATACTTCCAATGGGACAAAAAGGACCCCGATTTGCCCGTTTTTCAGATGCCCAACCAGACAGCCTCAGATCCCAAAAAAGGGAAAAATGCTGAGGAGTGCCGCGATCACCATTGCCATCCAAAGTATTGAAAACAGAACTGTTCGGAGTTATTCCAACACCTGTGTGTTTTCATTAAATTTGGGGTGAGGTCGGTTCGGAACGGGGTCCTCAAAAGGCTGGCAGGGGGCCAGGGGCGCTAAACTTCTTCTTTGTCCAGGGCGGCAAAAACCCTCGAGCCGACCCCGGCGTCCTCTGAGAGGCGTCCTCAAAGGGTCTGCCAACATGACCACTGTTGCAATTGGTGAAAATTCAAATTGTAGTTCTGAGTCTTCAAATCGAGCACTCCCCTGTCATTTCGGTAACGCTAAGAAAAAGCTATTTATGGAGAATGACTTTGTTGAGATATCGAATGAAAGCAAAACGGATCGAGTTGAACGACCTCGGAATGTTGCCAATGGCATTTGCAACAACCTACTTCGTCAGAACGAAGAACGGACTTCCGCAGACGGACAAATATAGATAACCTTCTACCTCGCGCAGACTTTAGTGAGTTTCAGCAGGGCATCATTCAGCTCCTATAGATGTTGGAGTAATTTACAACCGGTCTGAAATTGAGTCCGAATTTCCATTCAGAAAATTGGATATTTCCAGAATTCTCGGACGCGATAATAATGGACTCTCGCCATTCAAATTTCCGCATGGGATCCACAAAAAGGGGTTGCTTTTAAAATAGAACGTTCATTTTGTTATTTTCATCGTGCTTTTCGCTAAATACACGTATTAACGGACTTTCATTCGGCATTTGGAGTGTTTTTGTCAGAGAATGCTGGCCATACACTGCTATATGGAACCGAAAAGAGTCGATTTGAAGGTTCCTCCACAAAGCCTCATCACTGTAACATTACATATTTTCAAAACAAGCCGCCCTATCGTCAGGTACCAGGTCGTGTTTTAGAATACATCAGCCATTCTGGCGATAGCCAAAATGGTACAAGATGTGCCGAAAGTCTCCGCAGAGATAACACACAGTCTCAGCCTTTTATTGCCGAGTTCAATTGTCCCCCTGAGTTCAGTTGTCCCCTCACTACGTGAATGACCCGAATAGCCCGAGCATATACAGAATGATCTGTCCTGAAAAGAGAGTTGCTTGTCCTCAATTGCAACACTGAAAAAAATAAAGTCATCGCTTCACAAGAAAAAAGCCCTCAAATGACTGTCCATGGATGACGACCTATTTTCTTGTCAACTGACAACCTTTAGACCGTCAATGGGCGATGATCGAGATGTCATATGACAGCCCATAGGCCGTGAGCTGATCATAAAAGCATTCAGTTGACCATGCAAAGGTCGTCAGATGATGACATATTATCTTCATCTGACGACCCTTGTATAGACAAAATACGATCCATGGGTCGTTAATTGATAGCCTTTTCCCGTAAAATTACGAGCAATTTACAGTAAATCGACCATGTAAAGGTTGTCAGATGAAGGTGCAGTAGTCGTCATTCATGGCAGTCATTTGAGGGCTTTTCTGTAATCTGACGACTCTTGAGGTCGATATTTAGCCTCTACCGGGGTAGGCCTATATTTCTTAAAAATGGATATCTCATCCGGATGAGGATAGAACGAGGACAGAACCGAAAGATGAGGATGGGATGAGGACAAGCAAAAACTGGTTTTCATCCTGCGCAGTTCAAAAGGATATTGTTATCATTGCAAAACGAAATGTTAAATTACCGAACACGCGGGAGGCCTATGTCCGTCATTCGCTGGATCCGGGCACCACATTCGCACGAGGATGTCGAACGCAAATTCTTACATGAATACCAACAAAATAATCGATAGATGAAAAATGAATGATGCGCAGCGCCAAGAAAATCAAGTATAGAATTTTTAAAAAATGCGACTCGGCAGAAATTAAAGTTCCCACCGATGCCTGTAATTTTCGCTTTAGTTTCGATTTCGATAAATCATATTGTCTGAAGCGGAAATTTTTCTGCAGCAGCTCTGAAAGATTGGTTCCACGAAGCAAAACATTTGTTTCAAGAAACGATTGCATTTATTCTTTCAAGAACCGGCGGAAAGAATAAACTGTCATACTAATTTCTATAGAAATTAAAGTTTTCAGTTTTTTCTATGCGACAGGGCACTTTGTTTTCACGGCACAAGGAAATCGGTTCTGCGATAATTGCCTGTTCTCTCGTAAACTGCTATGGTAGGCGTTACGCAACCTAATCTACGATGCAAAATCCGTGCTGTAGAAATTAAAGTTTCACTTTTCCCCGTTTGCAGCCAGGCATCATTTTCACGATAATGTTGACAGATTTGCGTCCGCATTCCTCATTGCAACTCACAT
>JASGXE010010960.1:0-13536 GCA_030068105.1 Sinentomon sp. SZTP_YWyxl | reverse complement strand
GACTTGACGTCAAGTCAGCCCGCCACCGCTAACATTTGTTTTGACTAAGCCGGTTCGATGAGTCCGAGGCTGACGAGTTTTCCTGCACAGATCTGCATAAATCTGCACAAACGATTAGCAAAAGACCAGATTCGGCACAAATATTGAGGAGCTTGTCAGACCAACCTGACATCAAGTTGGCCCGCATTTTGTTTTTAAATATATCTTCCGTTTGGTGTTTTACCTCCAAAATATGAGGGTTGCTGCACAAATGTTGCAACACACAAATGTTGCAAATGTTGCAACACACAAATGTTGCGACAATAATGTGCACATATACCTACAGCACAAACGATCTACAAAATTCTAAAGAAATCCGAGACGAGTGTCTGGTCAACTTGACACACGTGAAGATATCCTACTCTATCACGCTGTGGTTCATGACACAGAAGACATAAAAACGCGCAGCACGTGAAATTTTCTTTTGACAACGAGACAATTTGACAGGGAGACATCCAATTTTCTCGCCGACGCTGGACAGCAAGGCGGCTTCTGACAAAAGAAATTGAGGAGCTGTGAGGAGCAAGCCCAAATGTCGGTTTATTGAGTGATGATAAAAATAAAAGTTTATGGTGGCAAATAATTGGCATTCAAGGTTGCTGCTTGCCTTCCAGGCGGCGGCAAGTGTTCTCGAAAAAGGACTCCGAAGGACCGACCAGACGATGGAGGTATACCCTCCAGGGGCCAGAGATTCCCGAAAATAAATCGCTCCAGGAGGATCTGCACGAACTTCGATTTTTGAGGAAAAAATTGCTACGAGAAGGGTTAAAATGATTTTTCGTAAACGAAAAATATTATTCGTAATAATAAATGAATCCTGAGGAATTCAATAACTAATCCAAATAGAAAGCAACATTGTCACGTTGTTGACAAAATGAAGGCGGAAAACGTTGTCACTTTCAAAATCATCTCAAATTTCCAAGCCTCACAGCTCCCTCCAATTAAATAATCTTATTTACAAATTACTGCTGACGAATTGGATTCATCTAAAGAATTTGGGACATTTGTCTTAGGAACGACATTGGACATAGAAAATTTACTCATTTACTTATTTTATTTATTTTATTGAACTGTTCACAACAAAGTGAAGCGTCATGGAAACAATGATAAAATCATAAAAACTGATAAAACATAACACACACACACACACCACACACACACACACACACACACACACACACACACACACACACACACACGCACGCACGCACGCACGCACGCACGCACGCACGCACGCACGCACGCACGCACGCACGCACGCACGCACGCACGCACGCACGCACGCACGCACGCACGCACGCACGCACGCACGCACGCACGCACGCACGCACGCACGCACGCACGCACGCACGCACGCACGCACGCACGCACGCACGCACGCACGCACGCACACACGCACACACACACACACACACACACACACACACACACACACACACACACACACACACACAACACACACAACACACACACGGGTAATTGGAGCGGATAACTCGGGACACACCATGAAGTAATGTCCGGACAGAATTATGTGATGCTAATCTGCCCTCTATAGATAACTGACAATGAGAGAGAGGCTAGTAGCCAGTGCACTTCACTCTCTTATTGAGAGTGGGATGTATTTGCGCATTTTGAGATCTTCTCAAGGATTTAGTTACCGGACTCGCAATGTCTCTGGATTGATTATTTTTGTTTTTCAAGTTGCGCCCGTAGAATTTCATTCAGACAAAGAGATAGTGACATTTAATACACTGGTAAGACTCGGACATGGCTGTATTTGAAACTTTTTAAACGTTTGCTGCAACTCCAGAGCCTTACGGTAAACTGTTTCTGGTGTACTTGAACATGAAAAGATACAGCAATATTTTTAATCAGAAAGATTTTAAATTTTTCCGGTTTTGCCTTTCGGGTTAGGCACTTTTTTACGGTAAACTGTTTCTGGGGAACTTGAACATATAAGGATACAGAACTATTTTTAATCACAGAAAGATATTTAAATTTTTTTTGAGTTTGCCTTTCCGTTAAGCACTCACGGTAAACTGTTTCTGGTGAACTTGAACATGTAAAGACACTGCAATATATTTAATCACAGAAAGATTTTTAAACTTTTTCCGAGTTTGCAACATTCAGTTTGAAGCTGAATGTATTTCAGACCAGCGGATCTGACTTTTTGCGGAACTTTTTACCCTCATTTTTTGCTCACGTTTCGGCAAATCATAGAAACCATATCCCTTATATCGGCAGGCGATGTCGGCCAGCGATTCTTCCAAACAAATGGAGATAATTTCGCTGATGCCACAGGTCAGCTGGCAGGGTCAGTTACCACCAAAGGCGGAAAATTCTTCTTTAATGAAATCGCGAATTCATCTAATCCAGCTGTTAATTCAGGTTAGTAAGAAGGCCATTTTCTTCATGATTTATTCTAGTGTGTTAAATATACTTGCTCAAAAATTCACATTCGGCATTCGGATGGCATGGGAGATCACGTGCATGGAACCAGACATATGGCCTCTGTGGGTATCTATATCGTTTCGACGCGTCGTAATCCGATACTGGTGCATACGCAAACGCAAACGCACGGTCATGAAACCAGACATATGGCCTCTGTGGGTATCTATATCGTTTCGACGCGTCGTAAATCGACACTGGTGCATACGCAAACGCATACGCAAACGCACGGTCTGCCGATCTGTGCACCGGAGGTAGTCTTCTTAGACGGCTCTAGGTTAAGGAGACAAAACACTTTGATGGTTACACTTATGATTCTTCCCAAAATCCTTGGGTCAGCCGCCTAAGCAGAATGAACAGAATCTTTCGGTTTACTTGCTCAAATTACTCATGGTGAAATAAGTTAAGTGTTTTATGTGAAGACTTAGAAGAACAACAGGATATCTTTGAACCAATAACCCATATTAATCTCGAATTCACATAACTTTTTTAATAATTTTTATTTTTATTTTTAAATTTAATTTATAATATTTTTTTTACAATATTATAATATTTATTTGTCTAATATTTATAAAATTTATTTATAAATTTATAATTTTTATTTTTAAATTAATTTTGAAACTTCCCCTCGCTACATATGTTTTTCCAAGTTTTAAGTTTCCAACTCACCAAGCACCGAATTTATGCGATGCGTTATGATGCCCGATAAGTTAGTATTGAACGCTATTCACGAGATCATGGGAATTCAACTGGAGTGTCTTTTCATCCAAAGTATTCCTTCAAAGGATTGCTCAATGGGTAGCACTGTCCAGACCTTTCCAAACCCATCCAAATCCGGTCAATCTCCAATTCGGATCCTATAAACAAGCAACAGCATTAACATTTGGCACGCGTGAATATTGATTGTCGCAGTTCAACATTTTAAAACCGCAGTTCGTCATCCTGGAAGCGTTTTTCAAACATATGCCCAAACGCCGTCGAGGCAAAAGTGACCTCAATTTTCTATTTCCCTTGCCTTATTGAAAGATGTAAATACATGAATTTCGACCACAAAAAACATGAATTTCAACCTCAAAATACATTAATTTCAACCTCAAGATACATGAATTTCAGCCTCAATTTTCTTCTTCCACTGCCTTGAGAGAAGTAAATAGGTACATGAATTTCAACCTCAATTTTCTATTTCCAATGCCTTCAAAGATGTAAAAACATGCATTTCAACCTCAATTTTCTACTTCCACTGCCTTGAAAGATGTAAGTACATAACTTTCAACGACAAAAACTGAATTGGATGTAGATGAAAGATAGCAGCATTTGAAAGCTCTGACTATTTTGTGTTGTTTGTAGAAAAGCAATTATTGATATCAGGGCACTAAGAAACCTGTGCTTGCCAAACTATAGAGCACCAACCTAGAGCACGATCCCTGCGTACACAGACCCATTTCTCAGCTAGACTAGGTTAGAATCGGAACAAACTGTAAGTGCCAAAGTAATTTGAGTCACGCGAATACTGATGAACGGAGGCACCGACGAGGGAAAAATGATGCGCCAATAACCAATGGAACGAAACTCGAGAGCGGGCTTGCAACCAGCAAATTTAAATTTAAACCATAAAAAGGGCAAGGAAAAGGAAATACAACAACGCCAAATATTTACTAGTAGATCGTTGTACAGAATTAGGCGGAAGCGTACGCTAACAATGGAGCCTTCGATTGACAGCAGAAATTCATTCGTTCGCTGTTTTCAGTCGCTGAAAAGAAACGTGATTTCGCAGATCGCCTGCGAGCGCCTTTTACTTTTCCAACGTGTAAAATTGATCTTCCTTCTGGCGTAGTGTTGGTGTCTTAGACCTCGGTTTTATGGACTGCGAGCTGTTAAAATGTTTTAAAAATTCGACGATTGTCTGTCTCAACCAACATGTGGTGAGTTATTTTTTGGCAATTGGATTCGTTGAAGTCGTTTTGTTATTTTTTTACGAATTACTGCACGACCCAGAAAGTAAACAGATCTCCTCGCGGTGTCTGATGGGAAACACGAACGTGGCTCTGGTGTCGTGGTGGTGCCAACTTGCTGCGTCTCGTAGAAAGAGCGAATTTTATTTTTGAACATTCAGTCAAATTGAGCCGACAACAAAATCTAACTTCTTCGATGGCCGGTTATTTCAGCGCAAAACCTCGACCTTAATGTTCGTTTACTTCATGATCCTGCTGGCAAGATTATCGCCTGATTCAAAAGCCATCTTCTGCGTGCGCAGCACCTGTTTGCATGGTTTGAAATCGCTTGCTGTCACTTTGCTGTCACTTTGCTGCCACTTTGCGGCCACATTATTGTACATTGATTAGAACCAAACGCTTTCACGGTGGACCAATATTACAAAGATTTCAGGACACCGTGCACTGTAAAAAAGAACGGCCGTTAAAATACAGAATGTCTGGAACCTATAGTCATTATTTCCTGTTGTTGACAAAAACAGATTCTTTATTCTTTATATCAGTGCGACTGCGAAATGCCAGAAGAGTAACAGATATACAACAACAAAAAATTGCCAAGACCCAAACTTGAGACAAGCAAAATAAAAAAATTTCAGAATCTAAAATTTCAATTCAATCCAAGTAATTCAAAGATCATTCTAAGTAAACAAGAATATCTCGGTTGCTTGATAGCGTACTCTATCTCTGGACACAATGTTCTGTGAAGTCTTGAGGGAAACATCCCTGTTTTCTCAACCGAATCATCTGTTTTTGTTAACAACGGGGAATAGGTAAAATAACAGAAAAGTTCTTAAGATCCAATGGATTCCAGACTTTCTGCTTTTAACAGTCGTGTTTTTTCTCTGTAAGTCAATGTTGGAAATTGAGTTCCAGAAGTGGCAACTAATAAATTCTGACACGCGAGTTCATATCATAAAAAGTAGAAAATATTTGAAGTACTTTTAAAGATCGTTTAGCACAAAGATGTGTCAAAGGCTCGTACTAGGTGGCCGGATAGCAGCCACCATATCCTTCCAGCCAGGAGGCCAGCAAGAAGCTCCTTCAAACCATGGCAAGAACCAATTTGAAAGCTCCTCCTTGTAGACTCATGGAAGGAAAAATCAGAAAACGACTTTTAAAAATTATAAGATTAATCCGAACAGTATTGTAGCTCGGACGTGCAAGAAAGAAAACAATAAAATAATTGTTTGGCGACACAGCAGCGCATTCATTATGCTCTTGGCCTTGATCAAAGATCCGCAGCTGTTGCCCCAAGCGAATTAAAAAATGCAGGTCCGCATTGAGGTCGAGACGTGGCTGACTTCTTCACAATGACACGTGGCAGTAAGTGGTTGAGGCTCCCTACATCAACATTTTCCAATAGGAAGCGCAACAATAACAAAACGGAGGCACAAAGCGGCGGAAGAGACGCGGCGAATTCGGCTTAGACCCCAGCCAAAGTGGAAAAGTGTTTGTTTTTATTGTGCGGGACACCATTTACTGGCAACCAAGATGTCTTCATGAACCAGCGTGCAGATTGTTCCACACAACGTATTGTGTGTTCAGTAGGGTCACCATAAGTCGCATACACGAGATTGTGAGTAAATGTAGTTCAGGTTGGGTTCGATTAGATTCAGTAGGATATCAATGCATAAAACATTATCTATCCTGGACAAAATAAAACCTAATACCGATCCTCGCCTAAACACAATAATTAAAACACCCTTGCGTTGGTTCAGGTAGTAAATCGGTTCCATAAAATTGTGTCCCCGACCTCAAATAAGACCTCTTCATTTCAAGCAGAGGTTCCTACATGCCTCCGCGGACTTCTCCGCAGCCTTCACCGCCCCTTTTGCTCATGTTTTTGGAGGCGGCAGTAAGCGTTATCGAGGCGGCAGAAAGAAGAAATAAGATGACAGTGGAGGAGGCCGGCAGGTATTATGAAACTTCTACCAAAGTAATGGACACGATGTCAAGACGACTAAACATGAATTGAAATGGGGGAAAGGGGAAAATGCCATCAAACTTCCAAACCAACGAGACCGGGAAAAATAAACTGTAACCTAACGTGGGGAATCAGACAGAGGTTTAGCCCGTGCCGCGACGCGAATATAGCACCGTACCCCGCCTCGCCCTAAAATGAGATGACCGATTCCAAGAACCCGAATTATAATAACTGAGATTTACCCCGTAAAACTCATTTAAATAGGTGAAATCCGAGGATTGAGACAATTGTAGTTTTATTATAATTCCAGCCAGGGATTCCGGAACTGAATTCACCGCGGTGAATGTGGATTTATTCCCGCTACAAACGCAAATGCACAAAAATACAGGTGCCCAAATGAAAGATTAGTGCAAGCGTGCTTGATATTGATATGCACACACAATATCAACAACACCCTCCAATCGCCCAATCTCGGAAAGCGACGCCAGCCAGCAGAAATCAAATGCGCGATAATCAGCCACAGCATCCCTCCGGCCGCAGAACCAGCAGGAATGATCTATTCTACTCTTTCAGTAAAAAAAATGGAAAATTGAGAGACTACCTTACCAAGCCGTTGATATTTGACGGCATTCTAGAGACGGCATTCTTCCTCATTTTTTGCTTTCGTTTTTCTTGTCTGTGATAATTAACTAATGTTTTCGTGAATAGTCTATTACATTTGGTCAACTGCGTAGAGAATGTCAAATAATGTTCACCGCTATGTCAACTTTGTTGTTTGTAATGCACTGCGAATAAAATCAATCCCTAAAACAACGTTGAGTAGAATAACGCACAATAACTCTCAATCAATAATAATCACACCATTCGGTTACGCACTGGTTACTGAAATTTGCCATTTTCGAATTTGAACCTTTCATAGTCACAACTGCTGGACCTCCGTATTCGGCTGTTTCTGACCTCGATATGCAAAGCCCTGCTCCTTCACTTAGTACATCCGGTACGAATTACCAGTTTTTGTCTTTAATATTGTTGTTTATTTTTTTTTCAGGGGGCATTCTTATACTTGAGTAAATGAAAATAACTGCGCAAAATTTAATGCGGAACTTTGATTGAATCTTGCAGTGAATACAAGGGTTGTCTTTTGGAACCTTCTCATCATTTGTGAAACATAAAGAGAATAGAAACAGCTCACGCGGCTGATTTTTATTGACAGGTCCTCATAGCTCTTATATTACATTTCTGATAGGTTTGTAACACATCAAGAATTGCGAAATGGTTCCACTAGATCTGGAAAGGCATTACTTCAAAACATTTCTGGCTCTTGACCGCCGAATTATGAAGCGAGAATGTGTCGCCATTTGTTGAGTAGGGAAAAATGTTCACCTCCATCCTTTATAACAATAAATCAAAGGAACATTTCACTGCAGGGGATGTTCAAAGTTCTAAGCATGACAGAAATTTATTTCTAACATTTTAAAATGAAATTACTTTCCACTAAAGAAATTAACCACTAAAGAAATGTGGCAACTTTGTCTGCAGTCCCGTTGTTCCATGAAGTGTATCCGTGGGATGCACTCATTGAAACAAAGCGACATGCATCTAAAGTGCAACGATTTCTTAGTATATGATACTTGCGCTGTGTAAAAATTTAAAATTTGCGTAGGAAAATGTGCGTTTGTTTGTGATAATTTTGTAATTGTAATTGGTAACAATGGTAATATTTATTGGTAACCTACAATTCAAACGGTGAATTTGAGAACGATCGTTAATGAGATACGCTGACGCAGCGAACATAGAATGTCTTTCACGGTTTTCAATCGAGTAAATAAAACAAACGTCTACAATAAATGTCACATGCACGCATTACAACTACAGCAACTCTTACAACACACAGATTGTAGATTAATCACTTTGAAGACTGTATATTCTCCACCTGATCTCTCAATCACTCTTTTCTTGCTTTCACCAGTAAGAATCAGAAGGTTCTTCTCTAGGTCAATTAATCTAAAATCAACTTTGACGTTGCCATTATCTTCAAATCCAATCCGGGTATCATGAAAGAACCATGGGCATCCGAAATGTAGGGTATGGTGCAGAAGTTGATGTTTACAATCAGGAGCATTTCACGAAAGACTTAATAAACGAAACGGACGAAGCCCTGTTGGAGCTATTGAAATAGCAAGCGTTTTAGATATAAAATTCAAAACAACTTATTGAAGGAATGTCATTTTTCACGGAATTAATTTTTCACACTTGTCAACTTTCATATTAGAGTTGATGTGCCACAACAACCATTTACGCCCGAAAACGCCTTGGCCAATTGCTTTAGCCTGCTTGGTAATGGTGGCCTGTATACAGTGTAATCAAATTTTCTGAAGTTCTCATTCACCATCCAATCTTATTCTGTAATAAAATGGTAAATAAAGTAGAATTTCCAGGTCAAGAGTCAATAAATTGGAAATTTATATAATACACGAATAATACACATATTGATGATTGTTGATATTTTCAGTCTGACACATAAGTAAAATACAACAAAAAGCAACATGTGGTTTACACGAAAAAGGAATGTTTGTGTCAGCAAATAGATATATTGTCTATTATACAATATGAGCTCAAATATTGTCCAGTATTTTGCAGATGGAATCGCTGAACACTGCGAAAACAGCAAAGATTAAAGAGGTTCTGCGGACGAGATAATACTTCTGGTATTTCCAGCAAGATGGGATTTTCAACAAGTCGAGCAAGCGAGTGAAGATCGTCTTTGTACGTTGCTAAGGAGGGGGACAAGCGGACTAGCTTCCAAGTGGAGTATTCACGACATTGTTTTCCTAAGACTGGCTTCTTCTACCGGACCTCGTTGAGCTTTGTTGAATGGACTGGGTTTGTGATTGAAAGACGAGAAAGCGACAACTTGCATTGAGTTACAGCAAAATTGCCAGAAACGGAGTGTTCCGTCTTCACAGCACCTGTTTTGGATCCTGTAACTAACGTTCCTGAAGACCATCACAGTCGACAGCTGTGAGAGAGTGTGCCTGCTGAAGGTAGATCTTGCCTGACGGTAGATCCGAAAATTTGAAATTTTACATTGATACAGCTCTTAGCGGCCAATTTGTGCATTTTATTCTACTTACATACATTTGTATTCGCCAGAAAAAGGACGAAATCTACAATCTAAATTCAAAGCAAATTCGATGATTATGTGGTTTGGTATAGAGATTCCTATCTGTTTGTTTTATTTTCTCCAAAGGAGGCGACTTAACTTGGGCAATTCAGGCACCCGAAGCTAGTAATCGTCAGGAATGGCCGACTACTCCAAGAGGTACTCCTTTCTTTCACTAATTTTGAAAAGCGATTTAGGAAACGCACAGCCTGCCGTTTCGACAACATATAAAATTTTTCTTTTTGTCAAAGAAACAAACATGTCGTTGACATTTTGGGTTGAAAAATTTTTTCGCCTCACATGATATCCAGCACGGTCATGCGGGTACAATTCTATCATATGACAAAAGATCACATCGTAGCTGACCTGAAACTCGCTGTAAGAAATTCAGTAATTCGGTAAAAAAAACAGAAAACAAAACACAACAAAACCTCCATTCTTTTGAGTATCATTCAGCCAAAAGGAGCAATATGTAATTAACACCTTCCATTCATCTTTGGGAAGTGAGTTCTGCTTGCAAATATCGATGGCAAACGCGTCACACAAGTTTGTGGACGCATGCGTGAAGTTACTCTGCACATGTTTCATTTTACAAGGCCCCGAATTTGATATGCTGCGCTTGGTATCGGTTATTCTAACTCACGTCCTGTCCCAGTTTTGCGAATGTAAGAACATGAACTTCATAAAAATTGTCAAACGACCTGCTAGGGATTTCTTATCGTGGTTATGTTGAAAAGACATGTAGTACAACTTCTGGTTTTGTCTAAGCACGCTTTTTGAAGATGTAACTTTTCAGTCTGCATTTAATTTGAGCAGACAAACCGAGATATTTTCATGCCAGTGTACATCTACGAGTACACTGGCATGGAAAAGCATGCACAATTTTTCAGATTTTTCCCACACCGTGATCTGAATATTTTTCTTTACTTCTTTGAATTTTTGGACTATTCCCACTCTTCTTGAAGCATTTTGCAGAGAAATAACTTTGCTTCTTAGAATTTATGAAACACTTTGAGAAATAAAATACCAATGGTGATATACACAACTCATCAAAAATCTTCGATCATAGGAGTTCCTGATTAACTCAGGGGCACCTCAGGCGCCATAGAATCAATGGCAGCATGCGCCGCAATACATCTTGCCATTCGTGTGAGGCGTGATGTTGCACCACGCCCTGTTGAATTTAGATGACCCCTGTAATAACAAGTCCTTTAAAATATCGCCGATGTTCGAGGACTTTTGATGAGCACCGTATTTAAAATTCTAAAGAATTAGAAAAATCAGCTCTTTCGATTAATTTCGAATCCGTAATGTTTGTTCCAACAATACTAGATTTTGGAAAAAAAATCATGTGAGAAAATTGGGCTATAAGTGTCGTCCTTTGCTGGCATTTATTTGCAGTCGACGCTGACGAGCAGTGACTGGAAACATTCTCCTAATCTAGACCTGAAAACATGGCAAAATCTAAATACAATTTTTCAAATTAATAAAGTCTTTAGAGTGGATTATAAAAGGTGTATTGAAACCAGGATTTGCCAAGAATACTTCCGTGTGCTTGAAGGACGTGTAGAATACTGACTCTCACCTTTTCAGAAATGAGTTTATTTTCATAAGCAGTCGTGTTTTCACTGAATATTTGCCACCGGATAGTCTCAATTGCTTGAACGTCTTCCATTGAAAAGGGAACCAATGCGGGTAACGAGCATACCAGAACTGCGTTACATGGGAAATACACGCATGGATTTCGCTGTCGAGACTCTTGTAACGACTGGATGTTGTGATGGAGGAAAAAGAACGCGGGTCTATGTAATGCTTACACATATATTGTGCTCCTCGGAAGTCCCGGATGTGGAACACCTATTGTTATTAAGTGATGATATATTACAGATATTATGATTGATAAGATTGTGTCCAACAAATTAAAGATGTGTCACCACTACAGCCTCTCCTACGCATCATCAGGGGCCACACGTCTGTTACATGTATGTCACTTGCAGCAAGCTAACGAAAAAGTTTTACACGTGCTGGAAACTACTGATAAGGCCAAGTCTGCACAACTTCATCACCGAATTCTTTCCCAGAAACGAGTATCCAAGATAATACCATGCTATATTGATGAAGAATTTCTGTCAATTTGCGAGAAATTATATAAATTCGTCAGTATGTTAAAAATCGTAATTTGAAATTGAAGATTGACTGACGAGACAATCTACGAGGGCTGTTCAGAATTAAGGGAGAGTAGCGTGATCTTTCTGTGTTCTTCATCCATATCCTGGGCTTGATGATTTAAAACGAAATTGTCTCCTGGCTAATTCCCTCGGTGTTACAATCCTGCTCGTCCGTAGACATGATGTTTCAGAAGGGGTGCTTCAGAATACCCGCCGCCTCTATCGATTTTACCTCAGCGAAGAGAAAATGTCTACTTCTACCCTTTTCTCTTTGCAGAAATTACAAAAAACATAGGGTGGCAAGTGAAAGTGAATATTTGGTGCAGTTGGTATCGCATGTCCATCCTTGCGGAGGTGATACTTGCCCTTAATTACTGCATCTGCACGTTTGTTGTTCAGCAGAAACTGACGTTAGGAACATCCCATGGAAAACACACATTGTTTTTGCAAAATATCTACATATTGCATATCTTTTTACCATTGACGCTTTTTGATGTCGCTTCTCATTCCTGGCCACTGGTTAATTACCTTCATGCTCAATAACTGCTCCAGTATTCTTGTGGCAGTTCTCTGCCACTTTTTCTGGCCTTTTGGTTCCGTTTTCTCAACAAACACCTCTCATCATCAACAGAATTTGAAAATCTCAGGAGATAACAGCTGAGTAGAATGTAATTCAACACGTTGGATAAGAAAATAAAGTTTTTTGCCCGGTGGTTGCAAAAACGCACACTACTGCCCTTTCGTCTCACACTCTAAAAACAAACCATTTTCAGTCGGGTTAATTCAAGATGTAAGATTCAAATGCATCCAACATGAACAACGGTGGAGTATTTCCTGTGAAATTTCACCAGAGCATAATGCATCATACATTTTTTGAATGTGGCAGAAAGAAACATCTTGGTGCCCCAAGGGGAGGACACAATCACATCACTCTCACTTGATATTGAACATCCCTCGCATTACACTAACACTGGTGGTTGTAGTTATAAAGGTCTTCAAACTGGTTTACATATTAATTAACCATGAAAAAAAAATATAAACTAAAAGTTAGAATGCTGCAAATACACCGCAAATCTGCCCCTCTGTGGCATGGTGAGGCATAAAAGAAGAGTGAAACAGAGTTCAGTACACCACGCATTATAAACCTAATGACCAATAACGGGCAACAATTACAATTGAAAACAACATGGCACAAAGAAAATCATTACTTTTTGATGCCGATTCATATACATATGTGCATTAAGAACGGAAATAATAATGCTATGAACTGGTTAATATTCAATTACATCTTTAATTTCATAGTGCACCTTTCTACCGATTTTAAGACACGTTTCGTTTTTTGTTGATCCCAATACACATGATTTGCATGTAAGATCGCTCTGGCAATATGGATTTGTTTTGTTGCATCAGAACGTTTTTTGAACATATCTTCGAGATTACGGTGATATGTCATAGAATATTCGTTCATTATAATTCTTAGTGACTCCCAAATCATTTTTCGTACCTAGAAGATACTTGTGAAAACTGTCCATTGTCCTTTTTGATAACACACGATTCTGTTTGTGGTACTTTAAAATAGAACTATTCGCTGTACTTGTCAACATGTCATCGACTCGCTTGTTGATTAAGCAACAATCTCAATCCGAGTCAGTCCATCTAGACCGTAGAGATCATCCAAAATATACGTAAAACTTCGCAAATGCGAAATTAAATTATACCCACAATGCAATGATTGCAGGTCATCCTAATTCTGTTTGTATGCATAATTACTGTAGGGAGGATTTGTATGCCAAGTGACAAGCT
>JASGXE010010959.1:0-12874 GCA_030068105.1 Sinentomon sp. SZTP_YWyxl | reverse complement strand
GAATGCCACAATTCAGGAAAAAATCAGAAAAGATGTTTGAATTGAAATATTGTGGAGAAGTCTATGAGAGAGCTGGAAATAAAAGGTTGTGGAAAGGAGTCTTGGAAATAAAAGTCAATTGACTTGAACTGTGATTGGACTGCCACCTGGTGGAGAAAACGTGAACTAAAAAGTTTGCTGGTGCTCTCTTTTTTTGGATTCCTGGCTTTTTGCTGTCAGCTGTTCTGGGAAGCGGCCATGTTTGGTAGAGCTGCTGAATTTCTTCCATGGCTTTGAGAAGTTCTTGTTTGTTTTTTCTGCTGGCTGTTTCAACTTTCTACTGTTAGCCAATTATTTCGGAACTGATAGTGAGCTGATAGGCCTAGTTATGGCTAAATCCACTTCAATTGTGATGGATGATGTGTTTCCTGTGCAGTTTGGGCTGTCTTCATTTCCAAGATGGCTGCCTCATGATGATGAACTTTGAAACCAAGTAAGCCTATGTCTTCATCTTCAGTTCCAGCATGCTATTGTGTATGGCTGACAAGAGCAAATTCTGGGTGCTCTGTGCTCTGTTGATGAATCTGCCAAAGATAAACCCAATCTAGTCAAGAACAATAACTTGTGAATAATCTAGTCAGCAATTGGTGATCGTTGGTGAGCAGTTTGCCGATGGGGCAATAAATTCAACAGACAGCTAGGTACATGTCCCAGTGATAAAGTTCCCCGCTTTCCCTCGCTAGTTAGTCTGGCCAGTTCGATAAGGTAGGTATTTAGATTGTGCCGAAGGGCAGGTATTTAGAGGTGCACCAGGGGTGTAGGATTTATCTGTGATTGTGATATGGGGAAATAAGCCGGCCTTGTCATTCCTTGGATTTTAATGTGTTTTTCATTTGTTTTTGTCTGTTGAGTGTGGAATGAGTGTGGGGGTTTTCATGCCATTATTTTTACTCTAGAGTTTATCTTCTTTGTTGATGATTTCTGAAGTTTATTTCTGTTGGCTCTAAAGATTGTTTAAGCAATAAAAGTTTGAAAAGGCCAAAAGAGCCTATAAAACAGGTTTTCTTCTCTTGAGATGAGAGTGCTTGTGTTTTTGTGATGGAAGGAATTTCTCAGAGTTCGCTCATGAAGACTGTTTGACAGGGGAGTAATTTGGGGATATTGGTAGTCATTTATCCGTAAATAAGTGTTTGTTTCATGATATCTCGTCTTGGTGGAAGCACACAGAATTGAATTTGCTGATTTACCAGTCTATCCTACTGATAAATTCCCTGTGAAGGTTCTCTGAGGGAATTCCTTTCAAGCAAGGCAAAATTAAAGAAAGAAATCGTGACAACAGATTCTTGACTGGAGCAGAAAGATAAGGGATTCCCCCACGACTGAGTTAGCCGGAGCTTTCCCCAGGATGGTGTTTCACTTCACATGCGGCTCTGGCCTGCCCAAAGCAGCCAGCGCCAGAGCGATCGGTTGAAAAATGGATCACACACCATGGCTGCAGCACTATTGAAAGGTGCATTTGATAGGTAGGTGCCAAAGTAATTAACCTTTTGCGTACTCCGAAGTTTTACAGGGAGGCAGTTGCTGTTCCGATTGTTACGCTCACGTAATTTTGCTCCAAGTAGATATAAAAGCCGGTTGGTTTTCTGCATTAGAATGAAGTTTGCATCCGGTGCTCGGCACATCTGATCCCTGTTTATTACGCTCACGTAACAACCGTCATACGGGGTCACCCACACCTCTTGCAATCCGCCTCACAGGACACGGAAGAAATTCGGTTTTCTTTTTCTGGGAAATGTTTGTGTGTTGTTTTCAATATTGAGAGGCAACCCGCGATGTGAGGAAGATGATGTATTCTGTATTTTCTGTATTTTCTGTATTTTTAATAAATTTTCCCAAAAAAGCATGATGGTACAACAAGTGCAAGCACAGTTGTGATTGTGATTGTGTGAGCCATGGTATGTAAACAGATTATTAAAGAAGCAGCATGGGCCTCCCCCCAGCATGTCAATGGACATGCTGGGGGGAGGCCCAACGTATCCAAAATTCAAACCGCCATCGGAAACGCATCACGCGTTTTGCCGATACAGGCCGTTTTGTTACGCTGGTGTAACATGACGGGAAAATTGATTTAAAAGAAAGAGCGCGCTGAGGAAAAAACTGCCGCCGTTCTTTGCGAGTTTTATGAACAAATGGGACGCTCTTCAAACACAGATTCGACATGATTGGTGGTGGACTGTATGCAAGGCATGGTAGACTTGGGAAGGAGGTTCACACCCACAGTTACCACCCCTCTCGTATTCCTCTTTCCTTCCCTGTATTTTCTTCTTTCACCAAACAGATTCTGCGATCCTGGAGTTTTAATTCAGCTGACATTTTGAACTGACTGCACGGTTGCTGTGGCCTGTTTGGCAAACAAAGCATTTCATCTTTTGAGAAGAGAAGGACTCGAGGAAGGAGCAGCAGAATAAATGATTGTTTGATGATCAAAATGACATGCAAGATGAAGGAACAATGCCATTTTCATGACGAATGGAATTTGAAAATTGATTGCTGCTAAATGAAAGGTCACGAACATCTTTTTGGTGAAACAATTTTGACTTGTTGACAGTCAGATGACTTCTGGTTGCATTCCTGAAGCGATCATGGGAACAATTAATGCTTATTTTGGATTCCAAGGACCACTAATCCAAGGAACCATCTCATGAATCTTTCCTTCAAAGATTTTTTCGCCTTATATTTTGCATTTTTCAGGCCATTGCTGATGGATTTTCGCATTTTTTATTTTTGCCGAATGTGGAGGAACGTTTCATCTACCCAATTTTGTGAAAAACCAAAAAATGACTTTCTCCCTTGAGGGCTGTCGTCACGTGACTGCCCTTAAGGATGTTACGTTGACGTAACAATCGGTTTCAAAAGGTTAATTGGGTATGACTAAAACGCTGAACCTGCTTGTCTTGCTGGTAATGGCTAAATAGGCTAGGTTATTGTCAGATTAGGTTACCCTAACCTCAACTAACCTAACCTGTACCTTACCAGGTCATTGCCAGCAGGACAAGCAGGTCCAGCGTTTTAATCACTCCCGTATTATCAATGAGTACGAGTAAAACAAGGGTTTTTTGTTTTCTGGAACTTACCTTACCTAGGTATTGGATGGCAGGTCTCTATTTTTCAGCGAATTCGACCCTTAGCATGCAGCTCCCAATCCCACCAACGGGCCGGGCCGCAAGAGGAAGGAGTCCTCCATCTTGATCCTCTGGCTGGGTTCCCCCAGTCCGTGTCTCCAGCATGGCACGTGACCAGCCCATATGCGGATCCAAACATATGACCAGCCTGTATATTGATCCAAAAAAAACATCTGGTCAGTCGGACACCCTGTAGTTTCAATGCCCTTCGTCCATACTGCAGAGTTTTAGACTTTTCTTCTTTACTTTTTAACAGTCCCCATTCATGGCTATCAGTTACCCTGTTTACACTTGATGCTTACAGTAGGCAACAGTTACTGTAGTAAGTACTGTAGTAGGCAAACACTAGTGTAAACGATTTCTCAGTTTTTTGATATGATGTCATCGTTTACAGTAGTTACTTTAACAGCCTACTGTAAAGAGGCCTTTAAAGTAGGCTGCTGAAGTAGGCAAGGTTTGGCTACTGTAGTAGGCTGTTCACGTGCAGTAGGTTGATCAGAAATAATTTTCATACGTTGTACTCAATTTTTCCCAGACACCATCGACTCTTTTCATCTCTTTTAAACTACAGGGTGTTAATAGGTAAATGTAACAATATCGAAAATACTCGTCGCCAGTTGAAAATCGAATTTATTCGTCATCGCACTGGTTCCCAAGTAGCACCAAGTATTGAACCAATATTGGTCGAATATCGGGGCAATATCCGGATGTTGGCCAGACACCTATCGGGTATTGGCTGACAATATTGGCCTAATATCCGGCCGATATCCGTTAACCCATATCGATTTCTTACTTGAGTTCGATATTGGCCTCATATCGGCGCCATTCCCCTGACCAATATCAAATTTAAAAAAACAAAGCCTGACATCTTTCTCTTCTCTGTCGGGTTTTGGAGTGCCAAAAACAAAAGCGAGCGGAAAAAATCTTTCTCAATCTCTGCTATATTTCAGTTGCATTATTTTTACATATCATATGTTGCTGAAAGCCCGCTGCAGGTTTACAATGATTTCCGCAGAAATAGTCAGAACTCAGAATTTATAAATGATTGAGATTAATGCGGTTATTTTTACCGAGGAAAAATGGAATGTGGGTTGTGGGTGGTGTGAGTTCCGAAAGTAAAATCCACTGGATGTGTACACCCCTTCAATGATTGCGGGAGTGAGATGCTTTTTACCTCTGTTTCGTTGTCAAAATCATGATAAATTCCACCGTTTAGCCGATTCAGCCGGTAAAATTAATGGGATTAGAAAATAAATTCTAATTCCTGTGCACTTCTGATCAGGCGATCATCATGCGCTCTCAGAGTGCCAGCAAATCCGAATAGGGCGAAGCAAAATCAGAAAAATAAAATAAAAGTTTCGAAAGCTTTATTGCATTGCAGCGAAAAAAAATTTATGTTTGCAAAATGAAAGAATTTTGTCGGCTGCTTCGATTCGAAGCCATCCATTTCCCATTTTCTCATTTTGTGACGCATGCTGACATTTCAAATTACTTTTGTCACAGATTGAAATGAGGACTGTACAAAATGAATCTACCAACAAAAGCCTTGTCAGTGCACATAAGAACACAAAGATAGATGTAAACGCTTTTTGCTGTGCCTACTGCAAACTGCTCTCACCACCAAAATCTTAAAAACTGAACTACTTTAGTAACCTACTACAGCAGTCACTGTAGTACCTACTACAGTGACCAACATCGCCAAGTGTAAATGGGGTATCCTAATTCTTCACCAAACCTCTTTCCAACCACATGTGCGACTGCTCTGTTCTGTATAATTATTAATTGACTGGGGTGATCTGCTGCCATGTGATGTGGTGGTGAAAGAGGCAAGGCTTGTTCAATTCATGGATAAACAAACGTGTGGGTACCAGCTTGATAAAAACGTGTGAGTACCAGTTTGCTAAAAACAACACCTACAGAAACACATGTGAGTCCCAAGGGAAATGAGGTGAGTGAAAATTTTGTACTTTTGTCATGTACATTGGCACAACAGGCTCTGATTTTTTGTCAAAAAACGTTTAAACCTGTTGTTTTTTACAAGGAAAATTTTGAAACAGCAATAAACGAAAAAAAAAAGAAGTTTTCAACGCAGTTTTTTTTCCAAAGAAATGGAAATCACCAGATTGGTAGGTAGGTAGGGCCTGCCTACCTACCAATCTGGTGATTTCCATTTCTTTGGAAAAAAAAAAACAGTGTTGAAAACTTTTTTTTTATCTACCTACCAAACTTCCCCACCTGTTGCCAGTGGTGATCTCGATGTTTGTTTCGTCAGGCGTAATCAGTTATTTTTGTTTTGAACTATTTTTAGGTTTCTTTTATTGGGTACCTACCTACCTAGGCCTTGGTTTGTTTTCCAACTTTAAAGGCCTTGTCAAAACCAGCTTGTCTGGTTTTTGTTACCAGGCATCACTTTTACGGAATCTACCAAATATACGCCGATCTTGCCCTTCAAATGAGTTTGGGATCTCATCACATTTTTATTCGATGACATCGGTGAAACGAAAACGTGTTTCAGGTTGGCTTTTTTGCTATCTATTTGGCCTTTGGTATGTTTGGTGATCTTCACTGAAAAAATAAATGCACACGGTAGGCACCTTTTTTTTTTTTCTGTGGTTGCTCAATTTTATTTTATTTGTTCATTTGTTTGGTTTTTTTGGAAACAAAGCAAGTTGGTACATACAACAAATCACAAGCAAAATGGAGAACATAGGCAAATGCAAATAGTTTTGATGAAGAGTGACATTTTCGAGAAAACCATGTGCTTGTTCCGGAAATAAGGCAGGACTTATCAAAAACAGCGTGCAGATATCAACCCAATGAGCAAAAAGTTGAAACAGGAACATAGGACCTAACTATACCTACAGGGTGTTTCGTAAAGGTGTGGCGAAAACCATATCATTGCAATTCTACATGCTTGTACGAATCGAAGTTGTTCTGTGACAAAATCTGCTCTGACCCTCTTTTCGATATGTGAGCCCCCCAAAGTACCTACCCAAAATTTAATAATTTTGGGGACCCATGGGGTTGATTGTGGTGTCCGTAGGTACAACTCCCACTTTTTGGGAGTGGATTCTCCTCAACAAACTCTACCTACATGTCGAAAATATTCAGTGGTCGAATGTGTGCCTATGCCCCAATTTCCAAATATGGACTCAAAAAATCCCAAATAGAATGGCTGTAATCAGGCTATTTTTCAGTTTGTTTGATTCACCAATTTGTCCAGTCACTCACCTTTCCTTTCCCGTTGATCTCTTTGATTTTGCACCTTTTTTCTGTGGGGCTTGAATTATTTTATTTGTGGAATTGCCCCTTTTATTTTTTTGATTTATCCATTTTTAATGTAATTTTCACAACTTATTACAGATGTACGTACCTAACTTAAAGGGTACCTACAAAACTTACGATTGTGTTGTTACAGCATCACCTAACACTCGGAAAGAACACAAGAACTCCCCCATCCGATCAGAATTTGTGGCATCACCAAAAAGAGCATAATCGCACATGAAAATCACACACCATGAACATTGGTTTTATAAGACATAGTGAAGTTAAGCCAAATAGCATGGTTACCTAATACCCTGGATGAAATAGTGAGGGTGCACCTGAAGGAGCATCGCATGTGGGTGCAAAACAGTGCTCTGATATATTTCTATGAATGGACAAGGCATAGGCTATCAGCGTAAGCCAAAGGATACGTCTCACCACGAGAAAGGTCCATCTAGTCTGCTTTCTAGGTACAAACTTGTGTCGGTAGGTAGGTACCTACTGGTACTGCCAAGTCAGCACATCGGTGCTGGATAAAGTGATGTGACTTTTTCTGTTTGACGAAGATGGCCCACCTCAGCATTTGTTACAGGTAGGCACCTGCCATATATCAGACGAGCATGCAGTTGATCAAATTTCTTATGCTTGGTATGTTGGTGGACCTGCACCACCTTACATTTTAGCAACGGTAAGTACCTACCTAATCTTAGGTTTTTAAGAACTCCCTGAATACATACTCCTTCTTTTTCTCCCAACAGTCCATTTTTTAATTGGAAAACCATCGACTTATTTGCCACAGCAAAGTTTTGGCCCATTGCCCCATTATCCGAATCTCGGACCTGGCCCACTCATGCGCAGGTAGTAATTTCTTCTTCCGTTGTTCAACTTACTGGCTGCATAGTTTTTGACTCATCTCTCATACTTCTTTGATGTGATTTTCTTTCAGATGCTTCTCACAAAAGTAAAGTTAAGAAAAAAGATGATTCAGAGGACTGGCTCGAAAGCGAGGGATCTGCTCTACGTGAAGGTTGGCATTTTTCGTGTTGTGTGTGGTGGCCAATAAATCCATCAAAACATTTGCGTTTCAGTACCTAGCTATGGTTTCTATTTACTGGCTTTTTACTGATCGGTACGTTCCTAGTGTATGATTGTTAGGTAGGTATTTTATTTAGGACTAGGTATTTATTTTTCATGATCAAAACCAAAGCGATGCAGATATTTTAATTAATTTTTCAACTTGAAATTGCATTGACAAAATTATTGTTTTCCAAATAAACACATGCATCCGATTGAATTGTGAATTAAATTGATTTGGAATTTTTTTTAAATTGACCCAACTAAGACTTGAATGAATGGGAGTGGATTGAATTCTTCTCTATCGTTTCGCATCTGCGATGAGCAGTTGCATTCCCTTTTGGGACTGAGGTGAGCTGTCGAGAAAGGGCACGTAATGCCTGACAGCTGGCCAGACATTCCCAAAGGCACGGGTCTCAGGGGGGGGGGGTAAGACCTTTCATGGAGGGGGTCTGGCGGAGCCTCCCAGAAGCTGAAGAAATTTTGAAATTTACCATGTTTTTTCCGAATCTGGGAATTTGTGCTTCCAAAAAATGGGAGAATGAATTTTTAAATTCTTAGGCCGGGCCCTCTAAGGAAACCCCTGGCCTTTTCCCATTTTGGGGGTTCCCTTCCTTCCAGGGGAAAACCCCTTCCTTTTCCCCGAATGGGGCCCCTGTTGATTCAAAATGGAAGGTTTGGTTTTTCTTGGAAGGCCCCAGGGCCCCCTTTGGCCAAAGGGGCCTGGCCTTGGGTCCGGCCGGGGTGCCCTTCCTTTGGCCAGGGGGGGGCCCCACCATTTCCCCCTATGGGAATGCCTCCTGGAAATTACAATGGTTTTTGGAAGGTTCAGGTTGCCTTTGGAAAGGGAACCAAACCAATTCCCGGAAGGGTTCCCTGGCCTTTGGCCGGGGGTGGCGGCCTCCCAGGTTCCCCTTGGGAATCCTTAACCACCTCCACCTCCACAACCTTTTTTGGAGGGTTCCAAGGCCTTGAAAGTCCAAAATTTGGAAGGAAGAAAAAGTCGAGGAAATTGGATAGGTTATATTTTTTGGAGAAGTCAGGGAAGAAGAAAAACCAAATATTGATTGTTGAGAAAAGTGAAAGAAAAGGTTTCAGTTTCTCGTCCAGGACAATGATTTTGTTGAGCCCCACTTTCTTGATCATTGCATTTCTTATTGTAAAATGTATTGACAATGACATGAATAAAAAACATAAAAAATGGAATTAAGCACTTGGGTGGTCCTGGGCTTGCTGTAGGGAAAGAGGGGAGACCATGACATTTCATCCGTGTGGGCTTTTTACTTGTTTTGTCACCAAATAGACCCAATTATGCGAGTGAAGGTCAGTGAAAAATTACTTTTAGTCAGGTTATGTCGGGGAAATCAACTTTCAATATCCTTGGAAATTCTGCATTTGACTCCTGGCTACTTTTGGCTCTTCTTCTCCATCAACAAAGAACAAGGGAAACATGACAGCATGGTGTGTGCCATGAAAAGTTGCAGAAGTGACACAATACCGAATATTCCCTTAAAATGCTATGTTTTCAAGACTGATAAAAGTTTGCAAAGTGGTGTGAAGGAGAGATTGGATAGAGTTCCGAACCTTGTAGGATTACCTATAGGCCTACAGGGTTTCCCAAAAGTCACTTGACAACCCCTGCTGTTTGCTTGTTTTCAATCTTCTTTTGTGGGGCTATTTCTACAGATTTCAGGTTCAGATTTGGCAGGCTGCCTGCTGTGGGTTTTATCCACTCGAATTGGAACAAACTCCACTCCCAGCTTCCAGAGTTGCTTCAAAACTGTAATGCACTTTTCAGGGGTTGTCAAGTGACTTTTGGGAAACTCTGTATAGGTACCTATTGATCTGGATCTCTACTCCTCAGCTTTGTTTAGCTTTTAAGTGAAAATTCCAAAATTTACGAGAGGCAGGCTCATGTAGACTTCAAAAAGACAGCCTGTTCACTCTTCATGGAGTTAACAGATTTTTGTATAATTTTAATTCAGGCCTGATGAAATTAAAATCAAATAGTTTGAATCTGGAAATTTGACACATAGTAGGCATGTCCCATGATATTTGTCGCTTCGCTACTTTCAGTGATGACTTTTCATGAAAGCCGTTATTTTTTTCCTTATCCAGTTGATGTTCCGAAAGCTGCCAAACACGATGTGGAACGTGAGGAATCCGGTGTCATAGAAGATGAATTTGGTGCCAAAGATTATCGTTCACAGATGATACTGAAGCCTGATCATGAAATGAGGCCACTCTGGGTTGCTCCGGATGGGCATATCTTCCTCGAGTCATTTTCTCCAGTCTACAACCATGCCCACGATTTTTTAATTGCTGTTGCTGAGCCTGTGTGCAGGCCGGAGCATATTCATGAAGTGAGTTGTGCTGTGGCAGCAGAATGACTTAACCCGAATGTGTGATGTCCATTCAACTTAACATGCCAACTTAACTAAATATGCATAATCCTGAACCCATACAAACTCTCAGTGGTAATATTTTGACATACGAGCATTTGTCGATGTTTGGACATCAACCTGGAACGCAGAAACGTTGAGAAATGCAGGCAGTTGCAAAGACGTTTGCTAGGCTGCAAGCACCCAACGTACGTACCTACAATAATTATTGTGGGGCATGATGTTTCAACAGCAGTCAGTCAATAATTAGGAATTGGCCTAGTGCTATCCTCGTGACATTGAAGTTGGAAGTGCTAGGCCAGTCAAATTGGAGAAAATAGTGGACAAAATTCATACTGGGCTGAAATTCGGCATACTAGTAGATGTTATCTCCTCCTTGAATGTCTATTTGCTAGAAGTCCCCATGTTTCCGAGTTGTGCTTCGCCCATTAGGTAGGTATCGTGGGTTAAAGGGTGGGGTATGTGTTAAAATGCTAACTTCCGTGTTTCTAAAGCAAGGTCTGCCAACCAAAAAAGGACTAATTTTTGAACAATGGCACAGAATGAGTGAAAAAATCTTTACCGGGTTTCCAGAAATCTTGGCCGCAAAAGTCGCGTCAACATTTTTATGACTATGTCATTATCATAACACAAAAACCACTTGAACTATAGAAAATTGAAATTTTGAATGAAATTAATATCATAACACAAAAACCACTTGAACTATAGAAAATTGAAATTTTGAATGAAATTAATATCATAACACAAAAACCACTTGAACTATAGAAAATTGAAATTTTGAATGAAATTAATATCATAACACAAAAACCACTTGAACTATAGAAAATTAAAATTTTGAATGAAAGCAATACATAATGGGACCAAAGTGTGTACCAAATTTGAGTAAAATCGGTTAAGAAATATGGAAGTTAGTATTTCAACCCCTACCCCCACCCTTTAACCCGTGATAATGGGTGAAGCACAACTCGGAAACATGGGAATTTCTAGCAAATAGATCTTCAAGGAGGTAATAACATCTGTGCCGAATTTCAGCCCAGTATGAATTTTGTCCGCTGTTCCATGAAATTCCACACAATTTGACTGGACTAAGCAAGCGAGAAGCCTTCGCTAACACAATAATTGAGTAAATAGCCTTGTATGCAGCAACTACTTTTCTAATCCAGGGGTGAAAAGATTCACTAGATCCCAGAGTTTCAGATGTCATCTCAATTTTTCAATCCAAACACCGTTTTTGTGTTTATCAGCTAATGCTTCCGTTTCTTGCTACATATTTCAGTACAAACTGACTGCATATTCTCTGTATGCAGCAGTCAGTGTTGGCTTACAGACACACGATATCATAGAATATTTGAAGAGGCTGAGCAAAACTACAGTCCCCGATGGCATCATTGAATTCATCAAGTTGTGCACATTGTCGTATGGAAAGGTTTGTATGCATCTTGGAGGTGGATTTTTCCTCATTCTCTAGAATTTCTAATATTGGCAACCTGCAAAACTTGACAGTGCGGCAGGGCTTCTAGATGCTATTATGAGGTCATGGGTTTTAGAAAAGTGATGAAAAGGGTTGCAGAAAGTGTGAGAGGACTTGGGCTCTGTTGCTTTGTTTTCACATATCCTTTGTGACGGAAGTCACGATTTTTTTCCAGATTTTACCTATCTTCTCATTTTTTCTGAAAGAAAGAGCCAAATTATCGGATATGTTTGAGAGCTTTGGTATAGGGCCTACATTTTTGTGTAAAAACAGTAAAAGCTATACCTTTTTGGTAAAATAAGTGCACTAAAATTTAACTATGAACATTGCCGGGTTACATCTAACTCCTAAGTACCTACTTAGGCTGTTTTCTCACTTATGCAGTGCTCAAATCGAGGTGCGGTTAAAATGTCGCACTGAATAATTTTTTTTCTGTGGAAATCAGCCTGTATCATCAATTTCTATCTATTCTATCTACTCACTTTTGCAGAAATGACTGACTGATAATAATATCTGCACTGACTGAGAATATCACTGACTGATAATACTGCAGAAATCAGCATGTTTCGTCAAATGGTATCTGTGGAATTCAAACTGTTTTCCATCACATGGAAGCAGAAAAATCAAACATATTTCAACGTGTAGAATTTGTAAACCTGCTGGATTTTTCCTATTGTTTGTCCTGATCCATCTTCACTTGGTGATAGGATTGGTACAAGCCTCATGATTGCATCATCAATCGCTGTACCTACCAATCACATCACTTTTTGTGTTTTTTCTTTAATGGTTTAAAAAATTCTATTATCATCATTCGTTGTACCAATCACATCACTTTTTCAGCGGAGAGATCAATGCGGGGTAACGCTAACTCCGAGCTGCGAGGTAAATGTTTTCCATTGGAGCAGATGGCAAAAATTTACCTCGCAGCTCGGAGTTAGCGTTACCCCCGTAATGATCTCTCCGCCGTTTGTGTTTTATTAAATGGTTTTAAAAAAATTCTATTTTCAACCACCAATAACAGGTAAAACTGGTTCTCAAACGGAACAAGTATTTCGTCGAATCCAACTTCCCTGACATTCTGCAGAAGTTACTCAAGGATCCGGTGATACAAGATTGCCGACTCAGGCAGAATGTGGATGAAACTGGTGAAACTGTTATCAGCGAACTAGCCACAGGAAAGAATTTATTGCCCCTTGTTAGTCATCTTGTCCAAGCTTGTCACCTTTTTTCACCAACCACAATGTTTCTGATTATAGGTACCAACCAGATTTCCATTTAGTAAGAAGGTATCGGAAGTTGGTGAAACATTTTTTTGGGGCATTGGCTTCCAAGATTGGAACACCATGGGTCAACTTTCTATAAATTAGGTACCTTTGTAGGTATCGGTAGATCAGTTTTGATTTCAAGGCTGAAAGGAATTTTGTTCAGTCGGTACCTAAAGGTTCAAGTTGGAAATTCATGGTTTCGTTTTTTGATGCCCCATTAAAAGGTTGGGTTCCCAA
>JASGXE010010958.1:0-14091 GCA_030068105.1 Sinentomon sp. SZTP_YWyxl | reverse complement strand
CTTCTGGGTAGGTATCAAATGAATATGAAGGAAAAAATCAGCCGACGACGACAAAAACAGGGCGGGTGTAAAGTCCAAGATCGGAGGGCCTTTTTGGCCATCATCTTTTCTTCACATTTTGAGCACCCATCTTTTGGATCACTAAAAAGGGAGAAATGCACATTCGTCGGTCGCTGCCGAGCCAAAGGTGAATTGTTTCGATCGCCAGGACCAATCTGTCAGTCCAATCAGTTGCCACATGTTGATAGGCGAATTTCGTGGACATTTTCCGGACATTATAGGCGAAGAGCAAGCAGTAGGTTGACAACATCCAATAGGGGGACATCAACAACAGGCAATAGGCGGTGAGGGTCGGGAGTTAAGTGAGATTTGGTTGGCCTCAAAAAACGAAAAAAACGAAAGACAAAACGCAAATCGCGTCCTGAATATGTTGATTAACAACCGTGGTGACCAATATTCGCACAACGGTCGAATTCGGTGTTGATCAGCCAAAGCGTACGTAACTATCCCTTTCGAAATGCATGGGTTGATCGTTGCTTTGAATTTCGCACTTCCCCGAAAAAAGCTGGCAAAATGCCACAAGTGGTACCTATTTCGTATGGTGAAACGATGAGCATCCTGTGCTCACGCAGTTTATGAAATCCAAACACATTCTGAACAAATAGAAACGATGTCTCCTTACCTACTCCACTCCCTCCCATCTCATTTGGCACAGGACTTGCACTTTCGTCGCGCTGCGAGCCAGATTGAAACCGTCGTGTCGCACTCGTGATTTCGATGGCCCAGGTACCAACACGAATATCCGCAGAAAATTCGAAGTCGGCGCATCTTTTTTCTGTCTGGATAATGTGCCATTATGTAATCGTTTTCCCATTGCGTTTTTAACGCATGTCCTCCATGGGTGGGTTTTCCAAAGAGCGCGCACTTGGTTGCCTTTCCCATTCCTGTTCCCTGCGCCAATCACGGAAGGACACCAAAAACCAAAATAAAAAATTAGGCTTTTCGACGTTCCTCAATACAAAAAAGGTCTCAACTAACGCAAGATTGCTGATTTGCTGGTTTAAATGTTTCGGGAAATCAATTTCCATGTTCATTACAAAAAATTACAAGAATAAACTCTGTTCCGAAAGGCTGAAAGGTTTTTTTTGCGATGTTGTGCTTTGAGGATCAAAACTTGGATGGGTAAAAACGGTTGGAAATTAAATATGGGTTTGCGCAAAATACTTTTTGGACGGCAAGGGTGCATAGGGCCTGGATGAGTCAGCACGCAAATTCTCGTCGAATGTTGGAGGAGTAATGTTTTTCAAGGGCAACGAATCACACCAAAGAAGATACAGCTCAATCCATACTTGAAGATATAAGCAGAGAACACTCACAAATGCTTAGAAGGGTAGCCAGAATTTCTGCAACAATGAAAAGCCGATCGAAAATATGATGTGACGACATGATTCGGCAGAGAAATAATAGTTTCGCTGAATGTTTGAATGGAACAGTGAGAAGCATTATCAGTTTTCGAATGGAATGAGGTGTACAGGGTATCATTGTCTTGGCCAACACACAACGGCAACAATGAGTCGTCCATTTCAGGACTTACAAAATGACATTTTGCAATCACTGATCGTCAATTGGTGTCAGCATCTCGGCAAAGACTATCGCGTGGCATCTCGTGATGGGTCCCCGCATTTGGTCCAGTTTGTCATTTGGCGCCTTACTCTCCTCAAGTTACGAACATGACAAGAAGTGACCGCACCCTTTCGAGGAGGAGGTGTTTTTGCGGTAATACAGTGATGTGACATTTGGTTGAATTTTGCAGTCTGTATCTGCATGTGGATATGCGAACCTCGGCGACATTTTCTGGGCAACACTTGTCTGTAGCATGTTGACAACACGCTACAGACGTACAGCAAACAGTTGGTTGACAACAAAAATCGCCATTGTGGGTGCAGGGTTTGGTCAGATTTGGTAAAGCGTAATTCATGTCCGCGGAAGTTAATTATACCAAATATTGCTGTTGGTCGAAACATTCAACCGATAATTTATTCAAAAATGAAGTTTCCACAGATAGGATCTAAATGCATCGCGAACACACAACCACCCAGAGAAAAATCATGTTTTATATCACTCATTGTTTTGCTATTGGATCCAATCTGTGTCTCCAAGTCTTCTGAAGTGCTTATCTCACTTGAGCTGAGAACACAAGTGATTTTGTATTTTTTTTTCATTCGACGCATTTTGGGACCATAACAAAACGAACAGAAAGGTCCCGGATAGACTCCAAAATGGCAATTAGCTGCAAAGAGAATCCCAAGTAGGAGATGCATACTCCAATATATGGAGAAGGCTTTTATACAAGGCTATTAACAAGGCTTTTATCAGCCAGCTGTTGTTCAATTGTTGCAGTTCATTTCCCAAAGTTCCGTTTTATCCATCAATTGTCTGTGTTTTTGCGTTTCCCCATATCATTAATTCCAATTGTAAAAAAAACTACAACTTTATGCAGTAAAGAGTTGAGCCACCGGCAGCCTAAATCTGAAGATGTGGAGTCCTGAAAGCCAGAATTTGCGTCAGGACAGCAGGAAACAGTGCATCTTGGACCATGCCATCGAAGCCGAAGATCGAAGTGGAAGCGGACATTCGGTACTCCATTGCCCCATTCCCGATGCAACGCCATGCGGGAAGAAACCCCTACGCCGATCAAAAGCTGCAATTTACGCACATGCGCGTGATGTGTATTGCAAACAGCGTTAATTTTGCAGGCGCAATATGCCTGCACCGGATGAAAATGCGTTCTGCAACACAATCTGTACAAAATGAGCAAAATTCTTCGAAAACTTGGGAAACTTCAAAGTTCAACAGGGCCCATTCCATTTCAACAGGGCTTGATCAGCTTGATGCAGTTTCACGCTTCAAACGAATGTCGTGATATTTTGCGGCGCACACGAGTTTTGACGTGGAATAAATCATGCGGCCTCAATAATAGGGAACCTCTGGAAAATAGCACTTGCCAGGTGATTTTGTGCTTGAAACCGATTTGGGATATCCAAAAAATGTGTAGATACAAAAATCAACCGCATGCATGGTTATTTTTTGTTTTTGTAAAAATCAACCTCCATGGACTGTACCTATAACTAAACCGTTTTTCAGTTAATCCAGAGTTCAAAACGTTCCCTTTTCCTGTCACATTGATTTCCCGTTGTCGTTGGTCACTTCGAAGAAGGTTTTCTGCATATCTATATTCCCATACTCCCACTCAACTGGCGTGATTCCAAACTTCTAAGCGCAGAAAAAGACCTCAGTTTGAAGTTGGAACACACTGGTATCAACCGGAAGCGATTTTACAAACCCTTCCGCGACTTTAGATGGCAGAGAGCGTTTTGTGCAAGAATGCTCGATTGGGGTCCTTCACTCGTAAGAAAAAAAAATATTGATTTTTTCTAACCTGAAGCTATCTGAACCTGACCTAACGTTGTCCCCTCTCGGAAAAATCAATGCTCGCTTGGGGCCTCGACCTGCCATCTAAAGTCTTATGATCCTTTGGCTGATTGGGATCAGGCTTGATTTGGCTGATCAACACCGAATTCGACCGTTGTGCGAATATTGGTCACCACGGTTGTTAATCAACATATTCAGGACGCGATTTGCGTTTTGTCTTTCGTTTTTTTTCGTTTTTTGAGGCCAACCAAATCTCACTTAACTCCCGACCCTCACCGCCTATTGCCTGTTGTTGATGTCCCCCTATTGGATGGTTGTCAACCTACTGCTTGCTCTTCGCCTATAATGTCCGGAAAATGTCCACGAAATTCGCCTATCAACATGTGGCAACTGATTGGACTGACAGATTGGTCCTGGCGATCGAAACAATTCACCTTTGGCTCGGCAGCGACCGACGAATGTGCATTTCTCCCTTTTTAGTGATCCAAAAGATGGGTGCTCAAAATGTGAAGAAAAGATGATGGCCAAAAAGGCCCTCCGATCTTGGACTTTACACCCGCCCTGTTTTTGTCGTCGTCGGCTGATTTTTTCCTTCATATTCATTTGATACCTACCCAGAAGACCCATTGTTGAAATTCAATTATTCGCGTCAACAACAATAAAGTCGGTCAACTGCACAAACGTCGTCTTTTTGGGAACTTGATGTGGCAAACTGGGAAAAATTAAGTTGACATCACCGCAAAGAGCGCTGCGTTACAAGTAAACCGCTCAAACCGCTGCCACCAAAGCAAAATGTCGAGGAAAAGAAAAACGAAAAGCCATGTCATTCTCCGGTCACCGATATTCATGCCAAATTCATCAAATCAGTGCATCAGAGACGTAAAACAGAGCAATATTCTTTAAAGTTCATGGTTTGTTAAACTTGGAATCGTGACCTGATGCCAGTGCAAAACTGTCAAGTGTTTTCTGTAAACGAAGTCGATAAGAATTGCGAAGTGCAAGCGACCCTCACGTGTGTGATGACATTGGCAGACATCATATCCGCCTCTTCAAAGCATCGGTGTCAAACTTCACTGGCCTTTGTGCTTCCGAGTTTGATTCGTACCAATGAGAATGATGCTGTTGCTTTGTGAATGTGTAAGCTCTTAACTATTTTGACGCACAAATGATTGGGAAAGTGAAACAGAGACATGACCTGTCTGTTCGTAGATACAAGCCAACGGTTCGTGTTCGCGGAGGTACTTTTGAGATATTCGGTGTTCTGATCCGGCCTGTCGCGACTTCACCATCAGATCTTCTGTCTGAAACTTGCGAAGTTCAGTTTGTGACAATGGACAACACGTACCTATTCGTTCGTATCCAAGGTACTTTTTGCTGATCGCGATGAGGCGCTCCTATAATTTTATCTTCAAGTCTGTGTGAATTTTAAGATTTCTTTCGCTCTATTTACAATACAAAATGAGATCGGAATTTGCCAAAGAGTTTCAATTTGGATCCGGCGACGCTGCTTATTCCATGGAAAAATTGAGGGCCCTAGAATGCTGCCTTGGATCACATCAGCCAGATGTTTCGGGAAGCGACACTTGGCCATGTTCGTGCAGGTATTAGATCATCGGTCCCCTTGGAACAAAGAATGTCAAAATCTAAACAAAAATCATGTTCCATACGGAACAGCTTGCAGCGAATGGGAAACACCAGCGCCCTAAGACCCGTTGAGAGTGGAATTCCTCACAGAATTCGGAAGCGAACAAAGGCAAAAGCCTTGTAAAAATCCGCAATCTAGGTTTGCATTGCCAACTTTTTATCAAGCTTCAACAAATTGCTCAACACAGCTTCTTTCTCGGCCGCCGCTCATTGACAAATGACAATGGATTAAGGATGTGCCGGACTGTGTGCGCTTGTCATCATGCAGAAGACATGACTGCCCTTTGCAACGTTTCTTGGCTGATTTCCCATTCCCACGAAAGGATGCTTGGATCACATTTATGGGCATATCCCACCACAACCCACCCAAGAAAACTGGATAATTGACATCGCATCTGGGCATATCCCACCACAACCCACCCAATAAAATGGGATAATTGACATCGCATTTGGGCACATCTCACCATAATCTACCCACGAAAATGGAATTATTACCTACAGCATTCCGGAAAATTCTCACGACCATGACTGCATGGCCAATCGTTCTCGGTTTGCTATTTTGTGTAAAGAATAAAGATTTTCCCGAAACTGGACAGTTCTTCCTTTGGTTGGTTTGCTGATAAACCATGGAATCAACTCAAATATCACTATAGGTATCAAAACTTGCATGGCTATTTCAACGGTGCTTTCAAGTTATTTTTTTCATTTTCCTGTGCAGCTGTCTTGTTTTTGCTGCATCCGTGATTTTCATGTTCCAGTAGGCCTGCCTTTTAACATGGAGCTTACCTTAACCTGATGTGTCTTTCAGGAGAAAACTCCAAAAGTATCGAAACCAATCAATCAAGAAATGATTTCCAAACCCATAAACCTTGCGCCTCAATTATAAGCACCATTTGTCGGAGATTCGGAACTGTAACACACTTTTTGTTTACTGCACGCAAGAGTTTGGACTCCTGCGTGGACTCCTCCAATAGACGGACGCCCGGCATCAGGTTGGCAACAAGCAGCACACGGCGGAATTTTGGCGTAACCGTCTGGGTCAGGTTTGATTAGCTCTATTTGGAAATGACGAGAAACCGCGGTTGCGAATGGCTGTCCCAATAAGCAAAGTCAGGAATTCGAAACTTTTCTGGAAAAATCTCCTTTCCCGAAAGGCGCGGTTCCAGCTTTTCAGCGACATTGAACTTCTTGACGTGCCCCCTTCTCGGATCCGAGCGAGAGAAAATCAACAATCACTACAATAGTTCTTTATTTTGAATAACGAATAAAGGTATTCACAGCAAGAGTCGAATAAAATAATAATAATAAGAAAACAAGATGTCAGAGGGTGTCGATCGGTGGACGGTGAAAACCGTCGCTAACCCGTTAGACGGTTTAGCAGAAAAAGTTAGAATAACGATTGTAAAGAGATAGAAAGGCTATTATTTCTAACAGTAACAGTAACAGAATAGACATAATTGAAAAACAGCCAACTCTCAAAACTTCCGACCGAAAAATCAGACTGGGCCGTGACGACCGACTCAGTTCATCTCAGCCCTGGCACTTGCAAAGCCTGGTAGGTCTGCGCTGCTTGAGCCGCTTCACTGTCGAACTTGTTCTCAAGACCGTTCTCCATTTCCGGACCCTTCAAAAAGAAAAAGAAAAGAAAGTCGGTATTTAACATGGGCGACATGGGCGAAAAAATGTCAGGGATTTCGCATTCTTGGCCTTAGCTGCAGATGACAACAGCTCGCACACGTTTGATAATTACCGATTTGTTCTCTCAGGAAGAGAGAAGTCCCATGGAGACTGGAGCCTGCATGGATTTCATCTTGGATGTATTCACTTCAATGGAGAGCTCTTCGCATTGCTCGAGAAAGATCACACCAATATTGCAGAATTTGTGACCACAGTCAGCAACGTTGTGACTCTCCCCATGGATTGAAGGAAAAAACAGGAAACTGTCAGATCATTTGGGAAGAAGGAATGTTTCTGGAGTCTGCTACTTTTACGAGTACATCTTTTTGATTTTTGTTTGGGGGAGTACGCCACAACAGCGTGGGATCCAACTGTCTAGATTACCTACTTCGTTGTTTCATTTAGGTTGGACACGTTTTCTCACCGTCTGAATGAGGATCAACGTAGGCGAGATGTTCTTGCAGATGTCCACAAGCGTGTCTTCCTCGTCGTCAAGAGGAACCATCCTCAGCTGTTCCTTATTCTCTTGCATTTTGACCAGCATCATATCAAACTGGGTCACGCTAAGCTCCGCCTCCAGGTGTTCTCTCAGGATCGGAAGTGAGGTGCCCTCCGGATTGCTGATGGTTACCGCCGTCATGACGGCATCCAGTTCACCCTCCCTGTGACGCATATCTGCGCCGGCTGGCATTGGTGCCTGCTTTATACTGCCTGCTGACCCCGATGCCTGCTTCACACTGCTGGTGCCGCTAGATGAAAACGGGACCGTTTTGCCGATTTTGAAAAGGTAGATGTTGATGTGACAGGCCGAATCCACCAGCTCATCGTGGAACCCTGTGGAAAGGTTAAACAATAGGTTCGGAGGATGCAAAGATTTTCGAAATGGGTTTTACCTTTCCCCGTGCTTTGCCTCCAGGATTTATTTTTTCAATGCAGAAACGAATTTTCAGCACCAAAAGTGGGAAACACGAACTGGTGCCTGATGCAATCTGCAAAATCATTTTTTTTGTGAAATTCGAAAATTATCGCTTGACAAACACCTAAATTTTTTGCTCATATTTGCTAAATTTCTTTGCTTGTCTCAAGGCGGACAATTCGCAAATGTGCATCGGGTCGGGGCACAAAAACCATTGTTGAGGACAAATGCAGTGACGAAAAAGGTAATTGTTGCGGGGCTCTCGGGACTATCGGATAGTGGGGGTGACAATAGAGTCAAAGGCACTACCTTTTGCGCTTACCTTTTGTTTCATGCGGCACTGATGTGCTGTTGGATGCAGCACTATTGACCACCTGCTGTGAGCTGCCCTCGCTGAAGAAAACCGCCGACAAGATCAAGACGTAGGCAAAGACGATGTAGCAAGATTTCAAATTGAAGGTGGACCAAAGACACTGCCCGTGGGAACTCCTTCTAATATCCCCTGCCATCATCATTCTTGTTGCTCTGACGGAGCAAGAACTAAGATTCAGGATGGAACTTTGAAACCTTCAACTTCAAATTCGTTGGCAAGAGTTCAGGACCAATCGCTGGCGCTGTTGATCAGAACAAACCCAGATACTTTATGAGCGTTGATTTCGTTGAGGAATTGCCGAAGAAATTATTTTGCATAGCCTTGCGTAATTACCTACACAAGGCAGCATGACTTTGGAACTTGCTAGGCACTAGGAGATAAAAATCAGCTCGGCTACAGGCCTCTTAGGATTTTCCCAGCAACCAAAGAAATTAAGAGGCATTTGCAAGCCGAGGCTTACTGAAGTTTGACTGCACTGTGTGCATGGCACTCAGGCGATAGAGTTTACTAGCGCTGTATGAAATGTTGTTCTGCCCTAAGCAATTAGTCTCTTCTGTAGATCAGAAGTTTTAGTCTGCGGGCTAACTTGTCGCATAGGATTAAACAATCAACTTGAGGCCGAATCGTCGGGCTGGACATGACTCTCTGGACTAAGCAACTGCAGGAGCCAAGTGGTTAGGCTGCGCGTGTCTTGGTCACCTGACTGTTTCTCTGCGCTTGTGTCTTTTGAAAAGCGATTTTGCTGCCAATTTCCCTGGGATTTGAAGCCCAACTGCTGAATTATGTGAATCATAACATGACAAGCTTATTCGCTGTTCAATTGTAAAGGCCTGATATGGTTAATTGTTGCAAAAATCTGCGCACTTCCATGCTCTCTTGTTTCGTGTAACAGGTGCATGCATGCCTTGCAATCACGTTTAGGGCATTTTTGAGTTTCAACTTTTACTTCCTTAGTCTACACAGAAAATGACTTCTGCTGATAGCCCATAGTGCTGTTGTGCACGATCGAAGGTTTGATTCGATTAAGCAGCTTAATGCGAAAAATCTACAGGATGTCCGCAGATTGTTCAGAGATCTCTCAGAAAATGCATTGCTTGTCTGAATGCGTAAAGATAAGAAGCACCTGATCCGAAGCAAGCTCACCAATCTTGGTGAGCTTGCCTCGGTGCTGAGAATGTCCCAGTCTCTTCGTGCCTCTAGATTCTGCATTGGAAGCATCACACTCCCAAGAGGAAAGCCACAGATTTTCTCATAACTCCATCCTCATCTCACATGCCTTGTGAAAAAAATAGCTAACAATGTTGTTATGATTTTATGAGAAATTTTCAATTCTTCAGCTAACGATTTCTGACTGGAATTCCTTACCCGCAGAAATTTTTAAAACTCCAATTTTCATAAATCTGCTGAGAGAACGTCTTTGCGCATTCTTTGAGAGCTCCATCCATTAGGCTTTGCCATACGTTCACCTTTTACAGCTCTATAGGTATATGGTTCAATTCCACTTTGGTACTTTTGCTGTTGTTTTAAACCTTTTTTGGTGTTTCTTAGTATGAGGCTTCTTTCAATGCTTTTAACTTTTATTTTCGTTTTCTTCCAACTTGCTGTATTTTTTTTTATCTTCTATGAAACGGGGCCAAGCTCCTAAATATAAACAGTTCAATTCAATTCAATGATTGTCAGGGAGGGACTCTCTGACAAGCATAACCCACTCTCTGACAGGCATTTCGACATAACTACCTATTCAGGCAAGATTACGCTGAAAGCATGTTGCTCTCAGACTTGCTATTGTTGACTTCTTTCATGAAAATTCGGGAATTTCGCAGTGGAATAACTTCGGAATCAGCTGTATGAGGCCCATTGTAAAAGGAAAACGGCACAAGCATCATTGGACCAATTGTTTTTGCGTGCCAAAATGATACGCCATCTCTCTTACAACAATAAAAAATAATCGCATTCTTCTCAAAAGACTTTTCACCTGCTTCCATTCTAAAACCGGTTGCTCCATTCCTCTCTTTCCCGCATCGTGCCAACATTATTGTAATGCTGCGTCAGAATGGACAGCTTTTTTGCATCAGACTTTTCTAGATCGTCTGTTCAAGACAGATTTTCACATTCAACAATGTGCAAACATTGTAGCATTGACGCATTGTCCATTGTTGCTTCTGCAAATCTGTTTTGGACAGACGATCTAAAAAAGTTTGATGCAAAAATCTGTCCATTCTGACGCGGCTTAAGAAGGGACTTGACCTGGGACGCCTTTCGCACTAGGACCTGCCCCCTTCTTGCGAAAAGCTCAAAGGAAACAAGTTTTCCGCAATCCCCTATGTCGATTGCGATTCTGGATGTGTGAGAATAGAACTCGTAAAGCCAAATTTTTCTTTCCGATTTTGTTTTAATTGCCAAAATTTCATGTAATGATGAGGCAAGCTGAGGACATCACCAACTGGCAAATTTGAGATCGTGACGAACGCCACAACCGCAAGACTTTGTAAAAATCTGTAAGAAAGCTACAGGACTGTCAATTTTGTTGAGATTTTACCAAACCAACGATAGAATTTCAGGAGTGCTTGGCTGCCCAAAAATGTGGCAATGGTCTGCGAGAACAAAGTTGCATTTTGTTCTTTGCATTTTTCACACGTGGAAGACACTGTGTTGAAAGGGTCTAAGTGCAGCCTTGTGAGGAAATTATGGGAATTTCTTTTCCGCATGCTGACCATTGTTGTGTTTCAAGCTGGTCTTGAAGGTCCTCAAACCACTGAGCACTGGGTTAACAATCATCCCTCGCCTCTGGACCGAATGGATCAAATCCAAAAGTTTAATGTCGGCAGAGGGATCGACTGACTTTCTGGCAACTAGTCAATCTGGCGCTTTTGGGAACTGGTTTCATGGGCGACGTCACTGTTCCAGTCGCTCTTATGTTCCAGGAAATGCCAATCATCACGATCGTTTATCATCCAAGATGGTATACCACTATGCATTCATAATATTGGCAAGAAATGATCGCAGGAGATTGCGTTGTAGTGTAAAATGGCAATGCCCTCAACCCATAAAAACGCAAGAAAACTAGTTCTATGACGTCAACAAAGTGATATAGCGGTCAAAATCGTTGGCCTCCGGGGGTTACCATCAAAACTTACACAGGGCCAAATCGGAGCCTTTTTCACTGACCGAATCGCTGATTCGTATGGGCAGGCTGGAACTTTCAATAAGAGGTGAAAGGGTTATCACTCTTGAAACCGTTTATTACGGTCCTGCTATGGAAATTCGAAAGTGTTGCAGCAAGCCAAAGTTCATATCGACTAAGCGAAATCAACTTTATGCAAATCGACAACAACAAGGGCAAGTTTTTGTTCGAAAATTTCCAACTTTTTGCAGTCTCAGCCACTAGCCGGGCCAGGCGACTCTTTTGTGTTGTGATCAAGTGGTTGTGGCCACAAGTGATGGGTTTATTTTCAATCCACGGAGTTGTTATCCAATGCCCTTGTGCCGAATGACAATCACGGAAGGCCACTCCTGTTGATCGAATGGATACGAGTAGTTCTGGACGGAGGATAGTCAGTTTGCCGCAAGCGTGTTCATTTTGCGGGAGGTCACCTGTTTCAAAAAGGTGTAGGTACGGTGTGCTTGCGGTTGAGGTCCTCTGAGAGAATGACCGCGAAGGGTGATGAAAAACTTGGAAATGTGTGGAAATTACAGTTTCGTGGAGTCAAACAACCAACATATGGGAAGACTTTCTCACTCTGTAGTGGTGCCTCAGTGCTCAGAATTTTTGATGTCACAAAAGAGATTTTCCTGTTTTGCGATGCTGCAAGTACACATGCGATTGCTGCGATATTTTCCCAAAAATTTGAGGATGGAATTTTACCAGTGATGTACATGTCAAGAGCGTTGAGCGACAGCGAAAGTAAATTGCATGTTGGCGATTTTGAGGCACTCAACGTTATTTCAGCGGTGAAGTATTGGCGACATTATTCACCCCCTTACAAATTCACCATTGTGACAGACCATTGCAATTTGTGTTTCCTAAAGAATCTAAAAGATCCTTCACACAAACTAACTAAATATTTGCTCCTACTTTCGGAATTCAATTACGACATAAAATACAGAAATGGAGCTCTGCACAGCGATGTAGGTGCTTTAAGTCGGCATCCTTCAAGGGATATAAGCGGGTAGAAGATTACGAAATTTTTGAGTTACCGTTGCTTATGAATAAAGATGGACCATGTGAACGTTGCCATGTTTGGTTGTGGCGCTTTTGATGGCAAACATGGCAGTGGTTGCCATGTTTGCCATGAAAAGCAGCATGGGTATCTCATGGTGTTTTCAAAATCGCCAAACCGAGAGTCGATCATTGCATGCCGATCGAGCGTCGTGTTTGTTGGGGAAATTGTGCAAAGTGAACATGGATTCTGCGTTCCTCCATGCGAAGAAAACACTTCACGCTTGTCATAAGAATGGTAAAGTGAAAATAGACCTAGAACATGCCACCGAATGTTGCTTGGACACAGAAAATGCTATCGAGTGTTGTTGGAAAAACAGTAAGGTGAAAATTTATTACGAAAAATGACACTGAGTGTTGTTGAAAAAACAGTAAAGTGAAAATCGATTCAGAAAATGACATCGAGTGCTGTTGGAAAAACAGTAAGGTGAAAATTTATTCAGAAAATGACACTGAGTGTTGTTGAAAAAACAGTAAAGTGAAAATCGATTCAGAAAATGACATCGAGTGTTGTTGGAAAAACAGCAAGGTGAAAATTTATTCAGAAAATGACACTGAGTGCGGTTGAAAAAACAGTAAAGGGAAAATCGATTCAGAAAATGCCACCAAGGTCGGTTGGAAAACAGTAAAGTGAAAACTGATTCAGAAAATGCCACTGAGTACTGTTGGAAAAACAGTAAAGTGAAAATTGATTCAGAAAATGACATCGAGTGTTGTTGAAAAAACAGTAAAGTGAAAATCGATTCAGAAAATGACATCGAGTGTTGTTGGAAAAACAGTAAAGTGAAAATTTATTCAGAAAATGACACTGAGTGTTGTTGAAAAAACAGTAAAGTGAAAATCGATTCAGAAAATGACATCGAGTGTTGTTGGAAAAACAGTAAGGTGAAAATTTATTCAGAAAATGACACTGAGTGCGGTTGAAAAAACAGTAAAGGGAAAATCGATTCAGAAAATGCCACCAAGGTCGGTTGGAAAACAGTAAAGTGAAAACTGATTCAGAAAATGCCACTGAGTACTGTTGGAAAAACAGTAAATTGAAAATTGATTCAGAAAATGACACCGAGTTCAGTTGGAAAAACAGTAAAGTGAAAATTGATTCAGAAAATGCCACCGAGTTCTGTTGGAAAAACAGTAAAGTGAAAATTGATTCAGAAAATGCCACCGAGTTCTGTTGGAAAAACAGTAAAGTGAAAATTGATTCAGAAAATGCCACCGAGTTCTGTTGGAAAAACACGAAAGTGGAAATTGATTCAGAAAATGACACCGAGTTCTGCTGGAAAAACAGTAAAGTGAAAATTGATTCAGAAAATGCCACCGAGTTCTGTTGGAAAAACAGTAAAGTGAAAATTGATTCAGAAAATGCCACCGAGTTCTGTTGGAAAAACACGAAAGTGGAAATTGATTCAGAAAATGACACCGAGTTCTGTTGGAAAAACAGTAAAGTGAAAATTGATTCAGAAAATGCCACCGAGTTCTCTTGGAAAAACAGTAAAGTGAAAATTGATTCAGAAAATGCCACCGAGTTCTGTTGGAAAAACACGAAAGTGGAAATTGATTCAGAAAATGACACCGAGTGTTGTTGGAAGAATGGAAAATTGAAAATCAGTCTATTTATCTCGTTTTCCGATCGGGAGTCATGCATGTTGAGAACACGGTGAACGAACAAGGTGCCTGCCATCAAGTACCTACCTTCGATTCACCGTTGGTCAAGTGCGTATGATGATCGAGTGCTCCGTTACGTTTGTTAGAAACTAAACATCGGAGAAGTGAAAGTCGGTTTGCAAGTGAAGGTCTGTAGTTGGTTTAACTGGTTTAGATTCGTTGGTT
>JASGXE010010957.1:0-21560 GCA_030068105.1 Sinentomon sp. SZTP_YWyxl | reverse complement strand
TGCACATCGGATCACACACATTCTTGACTATGACAAAAACAGCAGCGTTAAGTGAGCCAATTACCAAACCATGCCAGCACATGGCGACCATTTAAAAAGCCATGTATGTGGTTTTGTATTGAAAGTATTTTAATCAGTTAAAAAATAATCCGGAACAAGATTTCAAATGAAAATCAAAAGATAACTCTCCCCTATCCATTTCAAATCTGACGTTGGATTTTATTGAATCCCCTCGTCTGATGCTTGTCCTCTCTTGGAAGAAGTAGACTCCTTGTTTTGTGTACCTGTCCCATTTCCCCTCTGTCCGATTGAAGCCCGTATTGATGGTCACTGTTGACATGTTGTTGTGTTGGAAAGTCCACTCTGTCCAGAGCACCAATCCGTCACATATGCCGTTTCTGAAAAGGCAAAAAGAAAATAATCCGTGGCCGTGCTGAGGATCAATTTAAGGGGGGAACCATCCAAAATTCCAAAATCGACAATTCTCAACCGATTTCTCTGCGCTAATTTTTGATACACACGTGGGGGTCACTGCAATAGTGTTCATGCAAAATTTCAGCACCCTGAGTCAACTGGTTCTCTTATGGCAGCCTTTTTAGTTAAAAAGCTTATCAAAACTTTGTAGCGGTGCCCAGATTATTAAGTGAACGTTTTTTTCACTTTGACATTGAAAAAAGGGTCAAAATTTGAGTGACAGAGTCAGAATTTCAAAATTTTGATTCCAAGTAGGTGTTCTGGAAGTGAAAACATGATCGCGCGCAATAAATAAGCTGCAGGTTATTTCGATAATTAGGGTCAAACATGGTTAAGGCAAAAGAAATTGAAAATTCCGACTCTGTCACTCGAAAGAGCACAACATTTTTTTCAATCTGGGTACCAAATTGCACCTTTCTAACCCTAAAAACAACTGAGATATGCTATTCGAAATTCTTTTTTGGACAGGAAATCAAAATGCGGGAAAAAGGGTTTTTCGAATGGTCAAATTTTGAAGGAAATGGTGAAAATGCAGTGGTCGAATTTGCATCGCATGTTGAAATTTGGTCTTGTGGAGCCATTTCTCAACGGATTTTACTCATTACTAATTTTTGGACCAAAATGCTCGGAAAACATCGCAGTATCAGAGGGAACAGCATTTGAAAACATAAGAAATATTCCTTTTTTTTTCACCTTTTCACGCTGTGTCCCCCTTAAAATAATCAACAAAAACTGCAGCCAAATGCCACCTGCCCTGACTTTACCAGAAAATGATCTCCTGAATTCCCTGACCAAACTGTACAAGAGAAAGCAGATTTTGCTTGGCGCCACGATCCATGTCACAAAACACCACCTGATTTAGAGGCCGTTGTCAGATCCCAAGAATATCCAGTGGGTGAGACATTTTAACTCATTTAAGGGCTGGAGTCTTGCTCAAGTTTGAAGGTATTGTGATATAAGTACGTTCGACTGGTGCAGTTAGTGCTAACAGGTGGGTTGGGTCAAAGTTGAAGTTGCCGCTGCAGGGTGGTGATTCATGATAGGTCCCCTGTTGTTGTTGCACGGGAAAAGTCATTGGCATATCCAGTCAGATCTCCGGAATGCAGGGTCCTTGCAATGCTTGGAATTCTCTTTTGAAATTTTAATTTTTGGACTGGCAGACTGATGGGGTGCATGTGGGTCTGTGGAATGTGCTGGAGTTGTTTGGATGCATTGCGGGTTTGTTTTGTGGTTTCTTGAGTGGTGATGACTGATGAGGAAAAGATTCTGGGAACTGAGGACAGATGTGACAAAAACAGTGAAAAATGTACACCAAGCATTTCAATATACAAGAATAATCAATGCATGGGGCACCACGAACGGGAAACATAGTCAACAATAAATTAACAAACTGGCCGGTAACCGTTCGTAACAACTTGAAAATGGCGATGTTTCGCCCCCATCAACGTGGGGCTTTGTCAAGCAAAAGTTCAAACAGATCTCCATTACTGCTGCTCTGAGACTGGATGAAGATGAGCTGGGATGGTTGTTGTTGTTGTGGGTTTGTGTTTTTCTAAAAGGTGATAAGAGAAAGTTCTGGGGCGAAATTTTGAAAACATTAAATGACCCCCCTTTATCAAAAATTAGCGCAAAAACGGGAAATTGTCATTTTAATTTTGGGGTTCCCCCTTAAATTGATTCGCCCCCATTATTTTTTTGCTTTTCAAAAGGCAAGGACATTTGGTGCTCTGGAAGATGGATTTAAAAAACAGTGTGTTGGGTTCAATGGCGAGGGGTGGGCGGTAACCAAAACGGGCATTTTCCAAGGGGCAAGTCAACGGGGGATTCAAAAACCGTGATTTGAAATGGAAGGGGAGAGTTAGATTTTCATTTGAAATCTTGTTCCGGATTTTTTTTAACTGATTAAAATACTTTCAATACAAAACCACATACATGGCTTTTTAAATGGTCGCCATGTGCTGGCATGGTTTGGTAATTGGCTCACTTAACGCTGCTGTTTTTGTCATAGTCAAGAATGTGTGTGATCCGATGTGCACTGACCACAGTCGCTCCCACTTTCGGAGGCATAAATCACAGTTGACGGGGGATATGCCGAGATGTCTGTGGTGAGAAAGAGCAAAGTGCATGATACTAAATATCAGAAAATCTGAGAATGACTGCCGTCAGTGCACATCGGATCCCACACAATCTTGATGTAACAAAAACACCAGCGTTTAGCCAATTGCCAAACCATGCTGACACATTTGCCGGCAAAATCTCAGACATTGTGGGACAGAATCGCCACAAAAGAGGAAAACTAGTTGTTGCAAGGATGAGGCAACATTCCGGATCACTCCCACCCTGCGAAGTGCACCAACTGCTGCCATTCCATGAAAAAACTTATCATCTGCAGGCAAAAAAACTTATCATCTGCAGGCAGTGATGAAAAAGACTGCATTTAGCCCCATGAATACCAGGTGGTTGCAAATTAAATGTCCATGGCCCACCTAACCCACAGGCCATAACACACCTCTGATCCGTGAAAACACAATTCCTTGAACTTTCTGGATGCATCTCGTACTTCAAAAAATTCACAAAATTCTAGACACATTTTTACCACTTTCACATTTGACATTTTTAAGTTTCAATGGCTTTTTAAACAGTCCTTCAAGCTTGAAAGGTAAAAATTGGCATCATTGTTGGAAAGATGCTGACCTTTTGAGTCATTTTTCCAAACATGCCGCACACTATCTCCAAAAATGACTGAAATACATCTATTTCTCATGAATTTTGTGCCAAATCTAAAAAACGGATGCTTGTCAGCCCAAAGAGAGCCAATTTTTGCATATTACTTTGATTCAAAGCAGATAAAAAATCTTTCCGCGATCTCTGGAAGTCTGGAGCTAACCTAGATTTCTAAAATCTTTGCAGGATCTCTAGAAAAATTGCGCTAACCTAGATTTCTAGAGCTCCGGTAAGGAAGTTGCGTCAAAGTTTTTGTGATGATGTCACCACAACTCAATAACTCAGAAAGTTGAAGTTTTGCATGGAGGCTCTACATAATGGGACCAAAGTGTGCACCGTACCAAATTTGAATAAAACTGGTTAAATAATATTATGGATGTTAGTATTTTGAAACCGAGTTACTCTTACACAGTTAAATTGAGCTTTTCCACTCCCCATGGATTGAATTCTCACATCGATAAATGACTGATTAACAGCTTCAACAAAGGTGGTCGCTCAACTGTGTTCACCCCCACAGGGTTGCCAGCCATTTCCCAGATATCAATTCCCTGACTTTTCCAGGTCCGTTGCAAAGAAATTCCAGGCCCTTTTCTGGCCCGATGTCTCATAAAACTCAATTTTCAGGATTTTCCTAAAAGAATGCCAAGATTTCCACAGCTGATAAAAACCATTCATTTTAAAAAAGAAGCAAAAAAGCATTTTTGACAAAAAATTGGCTCGAATTTCCAAAACAGAGGCTCAAACTGAAGAATTTGACTGGAAAATTCCCTTTTGGCATTTCGATTTCCCTGACTTTTCCAGGTATTCCAGGTTCTTTTTTCAAATTCCCTGACTTTTCCAGGTCGCTGGCAACCCTGCCCCAAGAAAACTGGCAGCTTTTCTGGATCACCATGTGGGGGGGGGGTTCTAAGGACCTCCCACAGCCCACATATGTGGAAATCAGTGACCTTATTCAAATCAACCTGCTAAGCTTAGTAGCTGCTAAAGTCCTGCTACCGACTGGCTAAGTTTCATTTTCTTTATTAAAATCAACCTGCTAAATTAGCAGGACCTTAGCAGGACAATGGCAGGAGTTTTAGCAGCTTCTCAGATTTAGCAGGACCTTATAGCAGCACCTCCAATCTGACCAATGTAAAAAAGTTACAGGCGCCTCGGACCGCCTCTAAAGTCCTGCTAAGTCTTTTCGTTCACGAATTGAAAGAATTTCTCGGAGTTATTTTTTATTTTTTTCTGCACATTTTTTCCCAATTTCACCGTTGGAGGAGCTTTCTTTTTTTGCATTGAACATGGATGATTTACTCTGCTATTTATTTTTTATTTTTGGTTTTCATTCCAAATTCCAATGGTGTTCGGTGGTGGGATTCTCTCTGTTCCGTCGGTTCCGTGTTCAAAAAGTTTTTGTATTTTTCGGGTGTTCAAAAAAGAATTCAAGACGGTCCCTCAAGATCCTGAAAGTTCACTCGTACGGTTGCAGCATGCAATCAGCAAAATAATCCCTCGCCGGGAAACGAACCCGGAGCACCCGCACAACAGCCGCGAACACATCGCTTGAGCCAACCGAATGCAACACTGCGCTGCGAAATTTTTTATTGGTTTTCTTTGTCGCAGCCTGCAGCAGATTGGAGATTTTGAATCTGCGTCCAGCATCTGTCAAGGTAGTACCCCCACTTTTGAAAATGTTTAAGCGTTCGCTGCATTTTGACGCACTGACTGTGATTGAGATAAAAGAAAATGCTCTTGCCTCGTTTGCGCTCCTTTTTGGCAGACACCTACTTGCTCCTTTTCCGTTTCAAGAAGCTCCTTTTCCGTTTCAAGAAAGTTCCCACACCCCTCATCATTTTCGGAATATAGATCATATTTTTTTCACACAAAGAACCGAAAAGATCAGTAAATTTAGTGCCAAGGCTGACGACAAATCAGCCAAACAACGAGGGCAAGACAGTTCAATAATGACACTGCTGCTGGCAATCCCCAGACAGTCCAAATGATACCATTCTCCGCAATCACTGCTGCGTCGGAGAGAACAAGCGATCATGTCCCCACCTTTTGAGGTGTATTTGCCATCATGCTTGCAATTTGACAGGCAATAGCTTTGGACGTCCACTGCCTTTCCAGGTTTATTGTTCACTCTGTTTGTTTTGGAACTTCTCGTGGAGATAACCGGGCTTCGTCCGGCTGGTGACGGAGGAGGAAGCTTCTGAGGAGAAGCTGCACTGTTCAAATGCAAGGTGACTTTTTGGACCACGAGGCATTGCAATGTCTACGAGTATATGTTACTTCTCTCTCTGGCAGCACTGTTGAGTGATAATCGCAGCACTCGGAATCAGCCTGAGAGAGGAAGATTAAGCAGAAACGAGACTCGTGTTGCGTATGAAGAGTCCTCTTCTCTGCTCGGAAAATCACTCACAAAATGAGAGTCACTGTTCAAGCAACGTCACTGTTCAAGCAAGGAGAGGTCAAGGCAACGGAACCAACAGGAATAGGATGGCTGACCAACTTGACAGACTAGGTATGATGCGAGGCAAGCCACGTGTGCACTCGCAACAACAGTCAGTGTTGGCCAGGAAAAATCACAGATGAGCAAATGAGCTGCTCGTGGCAAGCAGAGCGGCAGCAAACGACGACTGAAATATATTTTCACCTGGAGGGGACGCGGTCTCTCCAGCCTTCTTGTTTTGTATCCGTTATGGGAAACTTTCAAATCTTGAGATAAAATTTGTGATGGTAAACGGCAAAATTACCGACCTTCTGTTGAAAAAACCCTGCTGAATGCGCATTTATCGCCGCTTCATAAAACGCACAAAATATGCGGTAAGGTTCGCCCCATCTCACGATGAAAATGCTGTTCACTACACGGCATCGACAGTTTTGTTGTTCCTTTTTGACAACAACAGCAACAAGCATGCAAAATTATCATGCCCACCACACTGTCAAAATCCACAATTTCCAAACTGAAACAATTCAAATCAGCCAGTTCAAATCAACAAACAACTTTGAAAAATTAGGTCCGGGTATCGAACCCGGGACCTTTGACTTTGACGCCCGATGCCTTAACCACGTATTTACGCCTTAAACGACCACGGATTCCTCCGATTATTTTCAACCAATAAAGTTGCCTTTATTCTTTGCCCTGATGCGTCTGTTTCGGAGCATTTCAATCAGCAGTCGATTCCCGGATTTGAATAAGAAACCTTGTCCTGCCATCATCCTGCTTTCGGCGCTGCTTGCAACCTGCCAAAATCGTCCTGCTAAGATGCTGTTAGCTTAGCAGCTTCTAAATTTAGCAGGTTGATTTGAATAAGGTCCCTGGCATCTTCAAACTCACCTTCAGCTGTGAGTTTGAGTGTTCCGGCTACATGGGCCAAACCTAAAAAAACCGAAAAATCGGGATGCGACAGCACAAAATGGCATCTCATCTCGATGAGATGCCAGAACAAAAGGAATGCACAAAGCCGCCAACCATTTGGACCCCTGCCCCTCTCTTTGATCATCAATCTGTCAATCACATTTCTCAGCTTCCTGAACAACCCACCTCTGAAGCAGTTAGCTTTTAATGCCAATGCAGAACCAGACCTTGCAGGTTGAATTCGCAGAAAATCAGCACCACCTTGCATACGATGCATTCCGATCAGAACATCAGTGTTCGGTGGCACCATTTTCTGCTGATGATCCGTGAGATTGTAATTGGCGAAATGGATCCAAGTTTTTTTTTCTCATTGCAACCAACGTGACAACACCAGCCACCATAAGGCATAAATTATGTCTTCCACAGCTCCAAACTCATTCAATAGAAATTGACCTTTTCCTTGGGTTCATTTCCTCTCCTCCATTGTGCCCTCCCACCTGCTTACATGTTGAGGGGAGAGGGTACTCTTACGGTTGAACTTTTTTGTTTCTTATCCGATTTTCCTGAAATTTTGGGGGATTGTCAAGCATTGTTCACTGCAAAATTTCAGCAGTGTGGCTCTCATAGTAACTTTTTTGCTTGAAAAATCGATTTTGTTTTTTAACCTGTCTTTTAAAAAAGTTCCCATTTGAAATTTAAATTACTCCCAATTAATCTTTCTGGATCTCAAGCATGACAATTTGAATTTTTGTTATTTAAATGATGCCAGGCAGGAAGTTTTACCTCTCAAGGGCCTTCGGATTTGTGATATTTCGAGCAAAAATCATTTTTGAGATTTTGATGAGTTTTGCAGGCTGAAATATCAACTTTCACAATTTTCATGCCCCAGATCTCTGCCTATCTTGGTTCTTTCACACTTCCATTTTAACCGATAGCATCTGTTTGCATTTCACACAAAACGGTCATTTCAAATGCATTTTTCTCGCTTTCTGTTTTTGACATTCGGATAACTTTTTGAAACAAATCTCAGCCATTTTATGTCAGACAGGTGAAAATTGGCATACTTTTTACACAAGTAAAAAAGTCAGGAAATTTGACCTAGAGTCAAAAATTTGGTTTTCTTCTCGACAACTTTATTGTTGACTCAATTGTCGCTTTTTTAAAAAATATCACCCAAAAATTGCAAAATGTATCGCATATTGGCATAAAATCGAAATTGTGGACACAACAGTGAAAATATTAAAATTCCGGCTCTGTAGGCCAAATTTTAAGAATAGTTGGAGTAGTTTTGTTTGACCCATCACAAGCTTATTTTCATTGCATCTTTGAGATCTATCGCTAAAAAGTTTATGCCAGTTTTGTAATTAAATTGCTTATTGCGAGAGGACACAGAGAGATATTCTGCTGAAACTCAGCAGACACTACTCTCATCGCTATAAACATCTCCACAAAATTTCATCGGTTGGGAAACAAAAATGTTCATCCGCGAAGGTACCCCCCCCCTTAACGGCACACAAAGGATTTAAATGCAACTGTTGCAAACAATGCAACTGTTCATGTGATATTTTTACACACTGTGAAAAGGAAATAAAACTCAATTTTGTGATGATTTTAAACAGGAAAACCACTGAATTTTACAATGATTTTTAAACAACAAAATGTTCGTACAACTCAGTTTGATGTTTTCTTAACACCAAACGAAATTCAACACAATTTAATGATGTTTTTAAAAGCACTGAAATAAAATACGATTCGTTTTTATGATGTGTTTTTATTTTCAAAAGACTTTCGTTTTACCACAATGGCTTTTTTATTATTTATTTAATAATTACACAACATGCACTTCCTGAAAGAACAGAACTATCCATTGAAGTGAAGTTACGGCTGGCATGATTAAAATTCCCTAAACACATTCATAAATACAAGCACCTACCTACTTGTAATTTACATTTTTGAATGCCGAATGTCGACCAGCATTCACAAAGAACATACAAATGATGGGCAAATCAAATTCGTCGAGGTATTCCATTTGACCACAAGAATAATACCTTACGGTATTTGATCAACAAACATGCATGAAGTACTTGCTGGGCGATTTTTCAGTGAATCAAAATACGTAAATGCAAAGGCAAACAGCAAGCGCAAGGCATGCGGCATATCCTGTGACCACCAAAACGAAATCGAATTTGCTATCTGAATTACAGCCAAACTATGAAAGCCAAATTCAACCATATGACAGTGGTGAAATGTGTGATAAAAAAAAAACAAGTTGATTTGAAATAGGAGGAAAAGCGTTCGAATCTTTTGAAAAGGACATTTTTATGAAGCTCTCCAGGATCTCCTTGTGTTTGAACCTGAAGGACGTCACTTCCTTTCCAAGTAAAATAATCTCCAAGTAAAATAATTGTTCAATCAACATGGATGCGGATGCGGCATCCATGAAGCAGCACAGGTTTAACCACGGGTGGAGATTTAGAGAGCATGGAGTGAACCATGAGCCAGTTAAATATGCAATAATGACAACTTTGTGGAGCCAACATCTCTTAGTTGATTGCTCAATTACAATTGAGCTACTTTCTGGCAATGAAACACCTGCTGCAGCAACAACCAGGAAAGCATCACAATTCATGTGCACGGCACACATCATACATGCGAGGAATCCTTGATCGGTGTTCTTGGTTCAACTGATTCAGATTCTGGTCAAATTCAATATTTTCTGCAAGGCAATAGATGGGCATGATGATAGTAAGCACTGCTGAATTTCTCTGCATAAAATCTGCTTCAGATCACTATGCTAGTTGTTGAAAAAAGACCTTCAGATAATATCATTCTACACCTTTTAAAAAATGCAATTGCGGGTCTCTCACCGAAAAATTGTTTTTTTTCTTCAACCAAACCTCAAAATTTTACAACCCTGGCATCGATGTTGTGCAGGTCTCCATGTCATCGATAATCAGAAAAATCTGAAAAGAAAAATTTAGGAAACCCAAAAAAAAAAAAAAAAAAAACAATCATGGGTGATATGAATGAAAAATGAATAATGAAGAAAGACGCTCTGAATTTTCTTGATATTTTAAAGTGGACCTGCCGTAAAATGTTCAAGGAATGGTGAGGTGAGCAGGAAGCCTCCTGCAAGAGTTAGAAGACAGCCAAACAAGTTGCCCTTCTGTTCTGGCAATTATGATCAACCAACAGCATTACACAATTTGACAATAGGGCAGTGAAAAGTTGACATTCCTATTTGCAATGAAACAGGGTGTTCAACTTTTTGCAAAATAAAATCTTTCATTTTCTGCTGCGCAACAGGACTCGCCAAAGGGCAATGGGCAAGGCCCTTGGTTGAGGTCTTGGGATATGGGAATGATGGCCCCCAGAGGTGTAAGAACTTTTAGAAAGTCCAGGACAGGAAAATTTTAAAATGAAATTTTTGTAAAGCCGCCCAAAAACAAGGAAATTTGGAGTTTTCATTCGATCTGTGTATCTTGGATTTAAAGTGTGACTGTCAAAACTGCCCAATAGCACATCCCAAATTATTTTGACTGAAAGAGATTGTTGGTGGTTTGTTTTCAAAGGAATTTTGTCATCACATTGATAGTTGCGAATTTGGGTTTTGAGTGCGCTTGCCCCCATCTCACCTCAGGTGTGCCACTCCACTGGTTAAATGAAAGTCTCAGTGCAAATTGCAAAGCAAAATCCTGATTTCCCCGAATCCTTACATCGAAAAAATGAAAAATTGAAAAAAAAAACGTCAAAATTTCGAAAATGTACTACTGATTCCCATGACTTTTCCATGGTTTCCAGGTTGCTTGGGCACCCTGATATACGTAACATAAAGAATCAACAAATTGGAAAAATCAACAAATATCTATCTGCTTCACTTCTCAAAGCATCAGCAGAAATACAAAAGCAGAATAAACAGCACGTTGTGATTGTTTTTAGGGGGTGGGGTCTTCCCCCATCGATAAAATTCTTGTCTCTATCGGCAATAGGGCTGATTCAAAACACAAGTTGCGGATCAGTTTGAGAGTACTCGCACAGAATTTCAAAACCCCAGACCAGCTGGTTCAGATTTGGGGGGCCATTTATGTGAAAAAACGTTATCGTAACTTCATCATAACAATGTCCACTGGTCTGAGCGGTAAGTTTTTACACCTTGTTTACTCAAAAATGGTCAAAATTGTCTGAAAATGTGAGTGAAAAAGCCGAATTTTTGATATCTTCATTCCATAATGAGTGTTTCACAGCTGAAAGAAGTCTTGCGCTGGAATGCACGAGGCAAATTTTGAAGAAGATATAGCAAAAATAACAAGGTCAGAAATCACAAAATCTTTCACGTGTCATGCATTTCTGCACTAAACCTATCAAAGTACCAATTTTCAACTTCTGGAGCAAGAATTGCCAAAATCTCCATTCCACCCGAAATGGAGATTTTCATGCAAGAAATAATTATACTGAAAACGCTGTCTGAAACTTGTCATTGAAAAAGTATAGTTGAGGAAAACATAGAATCGCAACTTGAAAGCGGACTTTGGAGCAAAAAATGCAGAGAGCAAAATTGAAGCAAACTCTGAAGAAGGCCAGATATCCCCAAACCACGTTTTTGACAAAAATTCAAATCTATCTCAGGGTCCTCCCCCTTAAAAGCATCTCAGGGTCCTCCCCCTAAAAAGCATCATTTGTGAAGGCAGCACAATTGATCACAACATGGAGAATTCCCATCCTTCGGAGTAAAACCTACTCATAAACACGTAAACATCCACTTATTCCCAGTTCTAAACGATGGTTAACTTTAACCAGTGGTTAATGCCAACCTAACCAAGGGTTATCTCTTTGTTTTGTTCTTTTGGTTGCAAACCAGAGGTTACCTTTCTGTCGTAGTTAACCAAGGTTAAAGTTAACCCTCTGATTATGGTAGGAGGGTGGAGTGACGAGCCCAAATGCTTATAAAGTCCACAACAATTGCTCTTCATTTGTGCAAATTGTGAATTGACAACAAATCATTCGTGATTTTCATGAGTAGCAGAGCAGTTAGGTGCCACTGACATGGATGCTTTGGAATCTACGTAGAAAAGGAAACATTGCAAATGATTGTTTTCATCAATATTGCTTTGCTTCAATTGTCAACAAACAGACAGATGTCAGGAGGATCCAACTGGACAAGTCTTTCATTTCATTCAATCGATTAAGGAAACGCCCAGTTTAAAAGTTGGGAAAAACAAAAACAGGACGTTGCCGTGGAAACGGACACCACAAAAAACATTGCTCCATAAATTGCTGCGTCCCAACGAACCACAGTGCTGAAAATGTAAAATTTTAGTTTGGGGAAAGCTATGATGGGGGTTCTCAAATGGAGAACCCTATCGGCGCTCACCCATATTTTCAATTCATTTTTTTTTGGGGAACACCATATACCATTGCAAAAAGTTGGGGGAACTCCGGGGAACGCCACTATTCCTCAATATTGCTGATCAATTCAAAGGCAGGTAGGTGGTCAAAATGAAAGGCAACAGAGAAAGAAAATAAAAATCCAGGCAGGTGCAAAGATATCGTTGTTTCAAAGCAAGAACATTGAAACCATAATGGTCAGCATTGGACCTCTGATTATGTCAATGATTCTTTAAATTCTGGACTACTAAATCCTTCAAAGTCGACGTAAATAATGAAATTCGAGGATTGGTTACATGCTTAGTAACACCAGTCTGGCTTTTGTTGTTTTGTTTTTTGCAATAATCTGATCAAACGTCGGTCTGCAGAGCTATTCTGGGGGGTTCTGACTACCTTTTGTTTGGATTTTTTTGCTTGAAAATTACCAAGAGCCAGGCCTAGTTAATGTCGCATCATGCCTTCCTTACCAAAATACTCGTAAGATGTCTTTTTTTCTTGAATTTCATTATTTCTTAAAATGAAAACAGCTGAAGTGAGAGTTGATGATCATGCCATTCCAAATGATACGTAGAAATCGTACTGCTAATTTACAAAGATGATCAGCTGAAAGCCTGAAAAACCTAAACTCCATTTCATTCGTGTGGTTGCACTGTACTTTTATTAACAATGACAAAAAAACAACAACAGAATGGAGGAGAAAGCATTACAATATTTTATGATTTCTACAGAGTCTGAAATTGAAAATTCTATAATTTCTTCTTCTTGCCATAGTCGAGTGGTCGGTAAACGATCTTCCTTGATTTCAAAACTGACCACTTGAATCTTGTCATGTAGTAGGTTAAACCAGCAAGGCCAGCAATGATGGCCAAGCCCTGGAAAAAGTGAAAAAAGAAAAGGACAAAAAATAATCAAACATGAAATCATTCAGCGTGAGCTCTGGTTAATATTTTAACAATGCAGGCTAGCCTTTCACCAGTCCAGAGTGCCACATGATGTTGGCACTTATATGAGGATGAACTGCACACATCAGATGCATCATTTATGCATTGGCATCAAGACCAGAGTGCCATGATTGGCTCATCTGCTGTTCCAGACACAAATGACCAGACATGCAGCAGAGGAGGCACTGGTGTTTAATAGGAGCAAAGCGCTCAATGTGGTGCTCTGGACTTGTAAGTTCACGCCACACAATTATGGCATCTGGTCTTGGTCTGTATGAGTAATAAATAATAATTCATAATTCAGTTTAATTTGCATGGAGAGGACTCCGGTGCAAATCAATACAATTCAGAAGAACCTCCGGGGGAGATGGATATGAATACAGACAGCATGGTATCAGGAATGATATGGTACGCATAGTTTTCCAGAAAACCACAGCACAAGGTTTTGCTCAAGGTGGAAAGCAGAGCGCCAGTCACGAGTGGCACCTTGGACTTGCTGCCAAAGCAGCTGCTTTTAATTGGATTTAAAGGTAAAGATGCAGAATAGTGGAGAGATCCATTCGAGATGTGAATACGAAAAGCTTGGATTTAGAACTACACAACAATCACTCACAGTGGAAATCCTGCAAGCAATTCTTTTCATTTGTCAAACAGTTGCAGGTACTTTTACTGTCGTACCATTTTTTTTTCTAATTTCGGCACTTTGCCCCCACCCACTTACCCTCTCACATGCATACCTACCGCAATGCATTGACACTCTGCATTGACTCCATTCATGGTCCCTCCTGCACTTTCTACTCTGCATTTTGTTGAAGAAAAAGACTGGCGCATCTCCTGAGTCCTGACAGACCCATGGCAGAAATTGCAAAAACAATGAATTATGGGGTTATGTGTGATAAATGTTTGCGCATCAAAATTATTTTTTTTTACATTTGGTGCAAACACTGGGCATGTGAAGCAAGTAGCAATGCCCAATAACACGGATAGGAGAACAAGATCAAGAAGGGTGGAGGTGGGGATAAGGGGGTTGAAAAAAAGCAAAACAAAGGTAACAAGGGAAGACAGAAAAATGTCAGGAAAAACAAACCTTGACCAATATTCGTTTCTTGTAATCATGCTCCGGTTCAGCAGCCCATCTCAGAAACGTACAAACATCCTTGGCCAACTGACTAGTTGTAGCTGGTGTACCATCACCATACTCTATGATCTGAAACAAACAAACAAACAAACACACATACATGCAAAGATCAATGGGTTCTTTTAAATAAAAAAATGGAAGCCGTTTTGGTTTTTAGTCATTAGTCAATCTCAGCCAGACGACTCCAGTCAATGGGTGGATTTGAGACGAAGTTGGCAAGACATGCCTCATCTTTTGATCTGGGGCATCTGACTGTCATGAGGCCTGACCTGTTTTCCCAAAATTCCAATATTTTTGTCCCCTGATGACCCTGATTCCTTAATCGAGTCCGTTTTTTGTATAGCACATTGGAAAATCGCTTCTTTGGGATGGCAGATGGGATGGGATAAACATGCAGCTTGCATGCATCAGCTGAAGAAGCCTGACATATCTTTTGATGCTTGTAAATCATCATCATTTTGATTGACCCCATCTGATCAATTGAACCGTATATCTGCCACATTTCACATTTGTCACTTCCCCCAATTGTATAACTATCGATGCTCCTAGTGGAGCATGTGTCGACATTATGCAAAGCAGGCAGGCTGGCATGTTGCCCAATTGGCCCAATTTGGCAAGCAAATGAAATCCAGAAAAATAAAACTAATCAAATTGAAAACAAGGCTATTCACATGGAAATTTTTGTCTCATCTTCGGGCATCTCATCAATTGCAACTTGTTTACTTTCTGGGTCATTGCATTTTCCATTTTCCCCACATGATGATCGCTGATGAATATGTGGCATATTTTTCCCATGGTCAGAATGGGCAGTATTTCGGGCTTTCCTACTGTTTCAATCGTTTGAGATTAAAATTTTCTGGGATTATTTTTGCTGTCACCACTTAACGATTTGAGAAAGCAAAAAAGATTTGTCACGAAAGGTGGCTTGAAAAGAATCAATGCAGATCACCACACACGTATCATCCGCAACTGATATCAGCAGTTGAAGAAGGATTAAAAAGTAGCCCCTTTGATAGGATTTCATTTCTCCCACTGGTGAAATATTATTTCCCTCCTAAAAGACAGTACAAGAATAGCAACAAAAGAGAGAAGTGAAGAAATGGTTTTGTTGTCGTTCAGCACTGCCATGCCAATCCCAAAGGAGTGGCAGAATTTGGCTTGCCCTGCATTGCACGAGGTGGAGCAGATTCAAGAGGATGGTGAGAGAAGAGCATGTGTGATGTATCACATGCTGCTATCATGCATTAGGCCTACAGTAGGTGGGGAATCCTATGGTGAAAAATGAACATTTTATCCAGAACGAATTTGGTGTATTGGCTCCTCCACTGTGCCAGTTGCCACCCAATGTTGTTCTCGTAATCCTTCATGTTCCTCCACCCCTCCTCTTAGCTCCCCCACGCGACCATGTTCACAGCTCACAGTCACTTCTCGTATCTGGCCGCAAGTGACCGAGTTCAAGGTCCACAGCCGGGATCCACGCTGGTCTCGAGAGGGGAAAAAAGCTCCCGTGAGGACACAGTCCCGAATCTTGCAAATAATTGGCATTGAACATGCAGTGCATTGAGACACTACTCTCGTATGGGAATGCATATTGTCAACAGCAAATCTCTCCAGATATGAATGGTCCATCCCACCTTCCCTCTGCCAGTATGCCCCATCCGCCTGTCTGAGCTGAGAATGAGTTTCAAGGGTGACTTTAGATGTGTGCCCAATATCCCAGCCGAGCCATGACTAGGTGGTGCTTGAAAATCGCCTGGCGCCTGCCCATGTAACTCCTGTCCAATACTTGGCATTCAATGTCACAACAGCACTTCCTTCATTCATCCTTCCCGACAATACGTATACGAGTATGTGCCGTTCATCTGTTTCTTTTGGTTGTTCTCTCTCTTTCTGCTGCATTGTTTGGTGCTGTTTGTTTCGCCCACAATCTTTATTGTTTTATTCCATCAATCAGAGCCTGTTGTGCTATGTACTTGCATTACTCACTGAGTACAGGACCATTGGTTTCGTCTTTCTTTCTTTATGATGTTTCATCAGCATCACCAACAGCAACAATACATGCCTGCTGCCCCCCCACTCAGTCTTTCTGCCTCCTGTCATATGGCTCATTGCAACAAAGATTGAAGAAATGCGAAGTGAAATGAAGAACCTATTTGCAAACAAGTAACAAGACAAGAAAAGGAAACACATTCTAACCTCGTTATACAATGCCTTAGCCATGCTAATAGCTCCACCAGGGAAGTAAGGATTAAAGTGTTGGCCCTCTTCTAATTTGATACCAGCTGGAGCATCACAGTATCCCGTTAGAATAGAATAGATGTAATCTTCACCTCCGTGCCTAGCAAGAACGATCAGAGAAAGATCTGGAGGATAAGCACCGTTATTTGCAACTCTGGCTGCTTGCTCGTTTGGATAGGGGGGCTGAAATTTATCAGACAATTTGCCTGGCCTTTTGTACATATTCCCCTCATCATCTGGACCATCTAACACCTGAAATTAAGAAGAAGAAAAAAAATGCAGTGGAGGGAGAGGGGAGAGAATGAAGAATAAAAATTGCAACAAATGTCCATCATATCACTATAGGAATGAAAATATATATCTTTTTGCTCTTTCCTTTGTTCGTATTTAACTCAAGAGTTAACTATGAAAGCTGTCTCGCCTCAGTCGTAACCTCCAAGGGGTTCCAAGAGCAGGGTCTGACAAAATTTATGCACAATATTATTGCATCTCCTTTTGTTGCAATTTAAAAAAAAAATACCTGACCGAACCTCGGTGAGGCATTTTGTTCAGTACCTATATCAAAATTTCCCTGCCAGAATATTTGTTCAAGTATTAAGAAAACTTATGCAATGGCATTGAAGCCCGTTTGGAAGCAGGAATTGGCCAACAAAGCATAAATTTTTTTCAGGACACCGATTATTTTTTTTGAACATTTACGGCAAATAGCAGACCAACTTTGCTTTTGCGTATCGAAACGGTCATTGCCAAATGAAATGGGCAGGAACAGTTTGACCAACAGAACAGTCTGCCATTACAATGAAACAATAACATTTCCATACCATCTCCCACCATCATAAGTGTAGAAAATTTCTTATTGCTTTGAAATCGAAGTCACTTTTGTCTCAGATTTTTTAGCATTCTTTATCTCTGATTTTTTTTTCTTGTCGTTTCGAGGAATAACAACTGTTTCATGAAAGATACAGGGTGATTCAGAAATAGTGGACAAAACTTCGCCCACTTATTCCTCTGTTAATTCTGAACAAAAAAGTCCCAATGAACCAATGTCCGCAAATGTACCGTTTGGCCATTAAAGGGATTTCTTTTGGTTGTCATCTAGCGTACGTGCACTTTTCCAAAGCATTTGCAGACGATCTGAGCATCCTAAATGTGTCAAACTTGACAGCTGATATCTTAGGTGTCAAGCGCATTGTATCACGCTTCAAGTTTTACCAAAAAGCATCCTGTAAACGAACGGAGGTGCTGTCCAATTGCAAGTATTTTCATAAGGCTGACTGTGTGTTGCGGGTCAAGTTTCAATTTCCGCCATCGCAAGCATTATCAGATCTTTCGTCGTTGTACGATGGCACAATGAGATGAAAAAGGCCAATTAAGCGAGCCACTCTTCCAAAATCTGTTCTAGAAAGGTCCAAAAACTGTCCTCCTTGCGAAGGGTGTCAGCTTGTACTTGGACATTAATTGTGTTGACTCCAAACAATGTTTTACCTGCTCTGACGGCTAAGGCATCCAGGACAGGTTTCAGTAGCATGGCTCGTTTAATTGGCCTTTTTCACCTGATTGTGCCATCAGTACTATGGCGAAATATCTGATATGCTCATGATGGCGGAAATTGAAACTTGAACCGCAACACAGTTCAGTCATACCACCGTTCGTTTAAGGGATACTTTTTGGTAAAACTTGGGACGTGAAGCAATGCGCTTGACAAGGAAGATCCCAGCTGTCAAGTTTGAAACATATAGGACGCTCAGATCATCCGCAAATGTGTTTGGAAAAGTGCACGTATGCTAGATGACAACAAAAGAAATCCCTTTTAACGGCCAAACGGTGCATTTGTGGACATTGATTCATTGAGACTTTTTTGTTCAGAATCACCCTGTAAAAATCGTCACAACCATTTGGGGCCCAAAGATCTTGGGCCTTGCGATTTCTCAGGCCCTGTGCACCATGCCAGCAAAGGGTGGAAAATTTTCAAAAAAACTTTCAAGGAAAGTTTTTAGGAACTACTTGTGGAATCCAGGCAAAAACATGCTCCTGGTAGGGGTTTGGGCTTGGGGTAATGCAGTCCCCCAGAATCTGATGATTCTCAGATCAAAATTGCATGCTGACAGACAACTGCAATTGTACCCATGTCTGTCATCATTCATCAAGTGAACTGATGATTGGATTGGCATTTGATACCTACACATTAGATTTTTTGTTCTGTGTCATGTCCATCTGAATGAAATTGAAGGTGGTCTATATAAATAGTACCTATAAAATAAAACCAAGATCAATACAATGGGAAGAATATCCAACCTGAATTTCTGCAGCCTCAGCCTTGGCTTCTTCTTCAGTGTGTGACACATCAACTAGTTCTCTGTATGCCACATATTGCAAACTGTGGCATGCGGCACACACTTGTTTATATACTTCATAACCACGTCTGACACTGCATGAGGAGAAGGAGGAGGAAAGCAGAACGAAAACAATGACATCAGCTTTTTTACAAAACATAGGTTGTGAACAATGTGGGATCCATCCATAAAATGGCTTGAGATAAGAACTGTTAAAATCAATCGAAAGACTGGCAGCTGCATGTCTGATGTCATCCAAGCAAGTGAGTGAATCACATACAGAATATTTCTTTTCAAGGATTGCATCCAAACCCAATCTGACCTGGTTTGGCCATCGGACAGGAACGATGATTCTTTTGAAGGAGCAGAAATGCAGTACCTAGGTACCAAAATATTTTTCAAAAGTAGATATCATAATCAAAGGGAAGGGAACTCAACTCTCCAATGAAGTTCTTGCTCACATTCATTGGCATACTTGATTTTTGGTTTTGTTTAAGCACCATGTATTCTTCCCAGTGTTTTTCTCTCTCAGGATTTCCAGTCTTTTTTGCACCTTGATTTGGATTTGGAGGTGGGTGGAAACCCTGCCCAGTGCCCCCTGCATGGGAGGTTTAGACGCAAGCAAAGATAACCAGTTAAAACAAAACGACAACTTTAGTTTCTAAGGGAGAAATTAATCTCAAAATGTGAAACAACGGCATACAAATTTTCATCTGAAATGTGATTTCTGCCCGTGTCAGAAGGCAAAGTACCATCAGCTACCTACATTTGTCTCTCAAAGAAGAGGGACCAAACAACAAAATTCCACCTGAAATCATATGGGAAATCAATTGTTGGAAAATGGCACCTCTAATATGTGCATCCGTGGAAATCAGAATTATTATAACATCTGAAACATGACAAGGGAGGAAGTGGCACTGCCAGCTGGGTGGCCTGTTCGTGACTGCCCAATTGAGGATGGTCTGTGGAATAGCATTGGAATAACATGTCAAGGAATAACATCCAGGATGGTTTTATTCCAAAGTCACATCCACAAACCAAATGCAACGCATTGAACAAACATGGAAGGGGCCAACCAAATCAAACCAAGCACAACAGCACTGGTCTACCAAATCATGGACGTCAATCAATCCAGCCAACTGCAATGGTACCGGACCAATAAGGGGAAGGAGCCAATCCCACGCAACGAGGAATGCCTCTGTAAGACTAAAAACGGATTGAACGAAAATGAAAAGGAGAAAAGGAAGGGAGGAAGGAGAGCAAGCACAAGAATATAACAAGTATAAAGCATCACTGACCTTGCATGGTCGAGGGATTTCATGATACCCTTATGACTCCATGGATAGGAAGGTGGATGAAGAGTCAGTTCAGATGCTTTGACCACCGACTGATTCAGAGTAATTCCCAATGCAACTGCACCACCTGCAGCAAGAGCACCGAGAGCCTTCAGCAGCTGCAAATACAAACATTATTATTATAAACACCAAAGACATGGTGATGACGAAAGAAATTTAAACAAACAAAGTGCATGTAGTCATTTTTTTGATAGAACTAAAGACCAAAATCATCAAAAGAGGCCATACCTACTCTCACATGAAAAGTGCCATGTAAGGCTCACTCTACATCTTGTAGAGTGAGCCGCAGTAGGTCTGAAAGGTCTGTTTGTGGGGTCTGTTTGTGGGGTGTATGTGGGGTGTTGTACTGATTATGATAAACAATGCTCCGTTGACTATTGACAGGCTCAAAAGGACACAAAATGGCCACATAGATGGTAGACTGAATTCAAGTTCAAGTTGTCCAGCAAGCCCCAGCTCTCGTGAGCCAGACGGTGGCAGCAAAAATTAAAAATACAGACATAAAGAATACAAGTTCCACGGATTGGGCGAGCCAGATAAAATAATTAATAAATACATGGGAACATCAGTAACGTTAACACGTCTCCGCTAGAGCCCAGCAAGAGCGTCGTTCCTGGGACCCAAAAAAAAAAAAATACATATTACACAGAAAATGAAAATAAAAGTAGTTGGCTAGATCGCAAACGGACCTTCAGGACAGTACAGAAAAGAAATTAGTAGGGTTTGAGGACAGGAACAAAGAGGTCTAGGACATCAGAGAAAGCAGGATTTCTAGCAGACAGCTAGACATCCTAAAGACGAAGAGGAAGAAATTTAGGACAGAACTGATAGAGTTTTAGGACAGCTAGAATAAAAGTGAAGGTCAAAGTTGCGATCCATAGAGGAAGAAAGTGAGCTGCTCGTCCTGGGGCCCCCGGCAGCTGTAGGAATAGAAAAGCAAATCACACACAGTAATCTCACCAAGTCTCGTTGGGCACACTGGGTTTTTAGCTCACACTAAGGGTCCACCAATGCCAAATCAGTCGGAGCACATGTTTAGTGTGAAAGGAAAACCGACAAGAGTTAAGCTCTCAGAACGAGATCCATAAACTTATATTCTCCTACAAGAGAGCATCGAAAAAAGCATATTTACAAAACAATGTATACCAACATACCATATTCATTCCTCGGAGGGAAAATGACAAAAGGGGCAGATAGAAGCATCGACAATGACGAAATTGCGCCTTTGCCCTTTTCTACGCTCGCACTTAGAGTTCATACCTAACTGTCATCGCGCCCTACAAAGATCATGACCCACGCGGATCATGCGCGACGAAGCAGGGTGCGCTCTCAGACAACGCGCAAGGGAAGGTGAAGAAATGGCGGGGGGGGGGGGAGTGGAAGGAGGGGGTTGATCGTCATATCACCGAAGATGAAGCCGTGCAGACAAATGTGTCAGCAGAGGCTCCCTGTGACTCCTCCAACCAGTGTAACTTTTGTTACATGCAGCTCCGTCTTCAATATCACCATCGAGTGCATCGCAACCAACAACGGGAGTTCATCACGAGATGCTCTGCAATTTCCACGGCACCGCAACTGTTCGACGATCTCTGGCGATCTTCAGCACTTTCGTCCGATAATCACTTC